>JAJIBD010006243.1:0-113009 GCA_021461705.1 Cryptotis parvus
CACAGCCCTCACTGTACCCGCCCTGGACTGGTTCCTAATGACCGAGGACCTCTCTGGCTCCTGCTCCAACCCAGCCGCATCCCCTGTGTCCTGCACTGTCCAGACAGCGGCCTCAGCCCCAGCATTCGAGAGGCAGAGCCACGTCCACCAAGTTTTGGTGGGTGACAAACAGCTACAGGCGAGCGCGGCAGCTGAGAGGGCCTGCACCTGGGCCCAGCCTGTCCAGTTGCCCCTTCTCACTGCTCTAATGACCCCCATGAACCCCACTGACTCCCACATCAGGGCTAAGCATCTCCGAAGCCCCCCGCCACCCTTCCCGGCCCTGCGAAACCTGAACAAAAACCCTTCGGTGCTGAGACACTCCACGGACTCGCACCCTTACGTCAACCGGGTGGGGAGAGGCCCGCACGCGCCGCCTGGGACCCCGGGCAGCTCCCTGCACCCCCGCCCGGCCCCTCTCTCTTTCTCATTTTGCTTGTGCCGCTGCTTTCCTGCTGTTTGCTCAGAAGCTGGGCTCTGTTTGCTGAGCCCTTATTCATTTCATATTACCTGGGATATTTTCAGCTGCTCCTCTGGGTTTTAGGAGAATTTCAAGCGGCAAACAGCACCATGGGCTGCAAAGGCAAACACGCTGCCGTTGCCCTCTGAGCTGTGCCCAGGGAGCCGGGGGGCCCTCCTGGACCCTGGCCAGTCCTTTGGGGACATACCTCTGGGCCCACGACAGTGAGTCTTCTCTGGGCCCGTCAAACATGCGGAGCAGGTCGGGGACAGTTAGGCCTCATCCCCCCCCTCCTGCAGCCAGAGAGGCCTCCGTCCCCCAGGAATCAAGGAGACCCAGTGGACAGTGGGGCTTGGTCTCAGAGGCCAGACGGACGCCTCTGAGACGCAGGGCACAGTGGCCAGCCTGGACCTGCAGTGCCTACTCGGGGCAGAGTAGGGAAGGTCACCAGCTGTCTTTCCCCACTCCCGGTAGGGGCGACCAGCCCAGGGACCACCCAGAAAACAGGCCCCAGGGTCACCCACTGCACCTGCTGTCCTGCTCCCAACAGGCCTGGATTCCTGTAGGGGCCCCCAATAGGCGGCATCAGCCCCCCCACAGGCTGTGTCACCCCCACAGGCCGTGTCACCCCCCCACTGAGGCTGAGGCTGTGTCAACCCTCCACCTTAGGCTGTGTCACCCCCAATTAGGCCGCATCAACCCCCCAACTTGGGCAGTGTCACTCCCTGAATAGTTGGACCCGTTGCAGGCTTTGGGCTGTGATGGTTGGGTCCTCATCCTTCCCAGCATCCTATTTTGGGAGACTCACGGCATATCCCAGCTGTGTGTGAGTGTGTGTGGTGTGTGTGTGTGTGTGTGTGTGTGCGTGGGGGTTGCACTCATCTCTCCAGAATGGGCCAGCGGGTGCTAACACAGAGCTCCTCAGCATGCTGGAGTCCCACCCCTGGCCTACACCCCCCTGAACGGTGGAGCATGACTTGGGCACAAGCCGAACTGCAGAGTCTCCAGTTGGGAGCACAGAGAAATGGGATGGCCCCAGCCTGGGACACACAGAGATGGGACGGGCCCAGCCTGGGGACACAGAGACAGGACAGGCCCAGCCTGGGGACACAGAGACAGGACAGGCCCAGCCTGGGGACACAGAGACAGGACAGGCCCAGCCTGGGGACACAGAGACAGGACAGGCCCAGCCTGGGGACACACAGAGACAGGACAGGCCCAGCCTGGGACACAGAGACAGGACAGGCCCAGCCCTGGGGACAACACAGAGACAGGACAGGCCCAGCCTGGGGACACAGAGAGACAGGACAGGCCCAGCCTGGGGACACACAGAGACAGGACAGGGCCCAGCCTGGGGACACAGAGAGATGGGATGGGCCCAGCCTGGGGACACAGAGAGGCGAGACGAGGCCCAGCCTGGGGACACACAGAGACAGGACAGGCCCAGCCTGGGGACACACAGAGACAGGACAGGCCCAGCCTGGGGACACAGAGACAGGGACAGGCCCAGCCTGGGGACACAGAGAGATGGGACTCCCCGCCTGAGGACTGGAGATAGTGAGAGGCTCAGCAGGGGATGAGGCTGACAAGGGCTCCTTGAAACCAGAAACAAAGTCGCCTGAGCCCAGGCCTGGCAGGAGCCATGGGGCGGGGGCCATGGGCAGCCACAGGGGTCTCTGGGGAGCTGTACCAGCTCAGGACATGCCGGCTGGCTCACGGAAGGTGAGGCCCTCACTGTCCTCCTGGGTTTTGGGGCTCCCCGCCAGCGTGGCCTTATTCGATGTAGAGCCCGCAGGAAGAGCCCATTCCAGGAGCGGGCGCTTTACTCTGACAACAGCCAGGGCGCCCCACCCGAGACAGAGAGGAGGGTTAAGGCCTCCCAAAGGGACCTAGCAGAGGCCATGGTGGGTGGTGGGCTTCTAGAGCGCCCAGCCTTGTTCCTATGGATCACCACGTCCAGACCCCTGAGGCTGGCCCCACTGAAGAGATCAGCGAAACCTGCACACGCGTGTGAGCCCAGCTTCGGGAAACTCACCCAAGGTCCGACGACACGCTCCCTGCTCCAAGAGACGCCACTCATGGTGCACAGCTGGGGCCCAGCACTCCACAGCCCCACAGGGGACAGGCCCAGAGCCGCCTCTGTCCACCTGAGCCATGAAGCAGGCAGCCGGGGTCCCGGGCGTGAGGACCAGGACTTGCCCAGGCATTGGGAGTGGGCAGGCGGGACGTGTCAGTCCTGGCGTTAATTGTCGGCGTGCTATGATTACCAAATGGAATTAAATGACATGCCAAATTAAAGAGTTATTTTTTCTAATAAATATTTTGCATAGGATGTGTTTATAATGGCATTAATTATTTACGCTGCCATATAGAGAAAGCATAAATATAAAGGGAGCGATGAGACAGTCCCTGTAGGAGAAATGAAATGAGCGTTTCCATCAGGATGACGGATGCCCGCAGTCGGGGGAGGGCCAGCACGGGACACCGGCAGGCACAGCTGAGGCGTGACACAGGCGAGGCGGCAGGAGGAATATGTTAAAAATGAAAGTGAGTACAGAAAGTTTAAATATTTAATACCGCATTAATTCTAATTCACACTTTCTTTATTTTTCAGATTAAAAATTTACAAGAATCCCTATCACTTTCATCCTTGTCCTCGGTGGGGCGGGTGGCGGTCACCATGGGGGGCTGTAGCGACATGGTGGGGGGGCGGGGCTGGAGAAAGGACAGGAGCAGTAGCCCTGGGTGGCACCAGCCCTGCCCAGGCAGCGCCCAGCTCCCATCCGGGACACGCTGGGGCGTTCAGATCACTGCCAGCCCCCCCCACCCCCCGCCCAACACCCCCGTGAGTCCGGGATCCTCAGAGGGACTCGGTACACTGTGGGTTTAAAGGGTCAACCAAGCTTGCCCAATGGGCACAGAAGACCCGTCCTGATCCGCCCCTGCCCGGCGGGACACTGGAGCGGAGGCAGAGAAACTTGTGCGGCCCGCGGGGGCTAAGCACAGGGTGCTGCTTCCACGCGGACAGCACCGCGGGGGTAGCCGCTGCTGCCCTCCCGACCCCCAGCTCTGTGAATTGACGGAGCACCTTGGTTTCACACGTGGGAGTCTGGATCGGGGAAGGGGTGCAGCGCCCCCATCCCACGCCAGATCTGCTTCCCGTGGTAGGGACCGGCTCCGCATGGGGCGAGACTTGCTTTATGACTGTCTGCGCGGGGCGGGGGGCGGGCCTCATTTCCGGTTGCCAGTGTCCTGCTCAGTTGCGCTGCCGGGCTGGCCTCTCTGGATGCTCCTCGGCCGCACAAACCGGACACAGAGGACCCTTCCCGGATGTGCTAGCCAGCCGTGTTCTAATCCGCCTCCTCGCGGCTCCGGGCTCACAAAACGCCGGCAAATCCACGGCGCACGTGCGCACACGTCCATGTCCACACTGCGCGCAACACTGCGCTACTTCGCCGGGCGCGCCCGGCTACCCGCACTGCTGTCAGTTAGGGTATGGCTCTGGAGCTGGGGCAAGACGTCTGGGTCTGGCTGGGGGTGCTGGAGGTGCGGCAGGGCGGTCAGCGGGCCCCCATCACAGGGCACACAGACCCCTGGGGTTGCTCTGCATGAATTTCAGGGTTCCCACTTAGAGCCTTGGGGACCGTAACTGCCCGCCACGGGCACCTGCTTGGAGCTGGACCCGCAAGGCAGGACGGAGAGGAAACTCAGCAGCCCATTTTCACCAACGAGCACCCCCCTTTCTGGGGTTCCCAGGTGCTGGGGGGACGTTAGGGGCTGCAATTGCCTGTGGAGTCGGGGTCCAGGGTCTCTCCTTTGAAGGTACTGGCTGCCCCCACCAGCTCCCCCCAGGGCCAGATGAAGTGATTTCTACCAGTCACAGCAGGGAGAATGCCCCAGGTCTCTATAGCCCCCCAGATCTTGTTCGCAGATGATAGGGCTGAGCTGGGCAGCCGGAAAGGGGGTGGAGGGGATGGAGCCCATCAGCTCCTGCGCTGCACGCTTACCTGAAAGGGACCCGCAGGCACTTTCCGTCTGGGAGAGAGGGCATGTTGCTGGAATAAGGAGCTGATTGCTAAGAACCTCAATAACCAGCAAGGCACAAGCCTGTGTCCAGGCGTTTGCATGTAAATGAAGAGCTGGGAGGGCAAAAGCAGGCTTCCCTCCCCGCAGGTCACTGCTGCCTGCTGGCCCTTCCACCAGGGGCCCTCATGTGTCCCACAAGGAACCCCCAAACAGAACTGGGAGGCTGGTGGCACAGTGGAGTGCTGCTGGCCTGGGCGGGGACAAACCCTGTGCTCTGTGCAGACAGGTGGCGCAGGATGTTCTCCCTCCCATGTCCTCAGGCCTCTACCCTGGCCCTGCTTCAGAGCACAACCACAGACCTCTGAGACCTGCTGGGGGGGGGGGACCCCACAAAAGCCAGACACCAGGCCCAGTGCCCGCAGCCCTGCTCAGGGCAAGGCCAGCCAGCCAGACCCCAGAGGCTTCATCTGGAATGCAGATAATCCCCCACAGGGGGCAAGGGAGGAGGCGAGGGGCAGAGCCCCATGCTGGGCCGCCACCGACTGGGGAACAAAGCGGGCTTGTCCTCCCCCAAGGCGGGGGGCTGCCCGGGGCTGACACAAGGCAACACTTGGTGGTGGTGGGTGGGGTCTGTAGGATTTGGAACAAGGGGCCACGGTCTCGGATGTTTAGGAAGCTCCGAGTTCAAGTGGACTTTCTTTGAAGCTGAACCCTGTAACACTGACCACTCCCTATTGCCATGCAGAAGTGGGGTTTGTGTGGCTCCCAGCCCCCACTTACGGCCGGCAGGGAAGAGGGACTCAGCCACGCCCACACCTGCTTCTAGGGATTAGGGACATGTGTCCACCTCAGCTGCGTGCCAGGAAGGAGGGACAGCTGTCTTCTCTCCTCTGGAGGGCCAGGAGGGGGCAGGAAGGTCTCCTGAGAGCGAGAAAGCCCTCCCGAGCGCGCACTGCCTGCCCGGGCTGACTGAGGACCACCCACGAGGCCCAGGCTGCAGTGGCCAGTCCACAGAGGCATCTCCCGGTCTCAGTCTCCTGCGGCTCCTTTCTGGGAAGACCTGTGCCTGGAGACAAGGTCCAGGAGTCAAGGACAGGAACATAGAGACCCACAGCCAGGAAGGCCCCCAACACATACACACACATGCGTGCATCCACACTCACATGCATACGCACACTGCTGCACTCTCACTCCCATACCACACACACACACACAGACACATGCCCACACATGCGGCCACACACATGCACACACAGAGGTACACACTCACATGCATACACACATGCTGCGCTCTCTTCCATATACCACACACATATGTGCATACTCACACTCACACACACGTGAGAACATGTGCACACACAGAAGCACACTATCATTATACTGACACATGTGCACACACACACACACACACACACACACACACACCCAGGGTTTCCCATCTTCCCCTGGGAAAATGGGCAGGGGCAGCCCAGGTTCGTGTGATGGCACTTCAGGGGGCTTCCTGCAAGCAGAGCCCGCCGTCACCCAGGACCAACCAGGCTCCAGGCCGCCAAAGCAGCTGTTGTCTGGACGCCAGACAAAAGACCTGAGGCTTCTTCCAACAGCCGCGCTGGGATGGCAGTGGAGGGGGCAGAGCAGGGCAGGGGGCGATGGCTGGCACCGGAAGGGCGTGTCAGGTGTTTCCTGGGATCCAAGCGTGGGTGCCACTTGGTGCAGGGGGTGAGGCCCCCTCCCTGTGCTGAGCAGCCCTGCTCGCCCTTGGGCTGAGCTAAGTCCAGAACCCAGCTGAGTGGGGGTGTTCTGAGAAAGTGCCCGGTGGCGGGTTGCTATGGAAACCGACATAGCACCGCGCTGACCGGAGCGGGGAGCGGTCCCCAGCAGGGATGCCGGCAGCTGGACTGCAGCTGTTCCCGCTAAGTGGGGGCTGGCACGGCCCCAGCAGTCCCTGCTGTTTGCCTAAACCAGGCTCCGGGAGCCCCCTCCCACCTCCGGGAAGGGGCCCAGGGCCCGTAGAGTGAGGGGGAGGAGCAGAGTTTCCCAAGGCTGGATACTACATGAGGGGCGCTGCTGTCGGGCCCTGCATTCTGGAGAAACTGAGGATCAGTAGGAAAAACAGTACAAACCCCAGGGGTGGGGCATGTAGTTCTTTGTAAAAGCCATAGAGACCGGCGTCAGAGTCTCTGCCCGCTCACAGCCTGTGTCCCCCATACAGCCACAGAGTCTCTGCCCGCTCACAGCCTGTGTCCCCATACAGCCACAGAGTCTCTGCCCCACTCACAGCCTGTGTCCCCATACAGCCACGGAGTCTCTGCCCGCTCACAGCCCGTGTCCCCATACACCCACGGAGTCTCTGCCCGCTCACAGCCTGTGTCCCCATACAGCCACGGAGTCTCTGCCCCACTCACAGCCTGTGTCCCCATACAGCCACGGAGTCTCTGCCCCACTCACAGCCTGTGTCCCCATACAGCCACGGAGTCTCTGCCCGCTCACAGCCTGTGTCCCCATACAGCCACAGAGTCTCTGCCCCACTCACAGCCTGTGTCCCCATACAGCCACGGAGTCTCTGCCCCACTCACAGCCTGTGTCCCCATACAGCCACAGAGTCTCTGCCCCACTCACAGCCTGTGTCCCCATACAGCCACAGAGTCTCTGCCCGTACAGGCCTTTTCTCCCCCTTTTGTGGCCTTGCTGCCCTCCCATCCAGGGTGTACCAGAGCATTCTGCAGAGGTTGGGGCTGCTCCGGGAAGGGGGTGTGTACAAGGGGCGTGTTACAAACAGGTCACTTGGAGGCCTCTCCCATGTCCAGCTGATGCCCCGAGGCTGCCTCATTCCGAGGCACAAAAGTGGCCTCAGGAGGAAGCTCCTATTGTCCATTGTGCCCTGAGCTCCCCCGGCAACCCCCTGTAAACATTTACCTTGGAAAAACTAGGGGGAGGCGACCAACTCAGGCCGGGGGGTCTGCAAAGACCCTCCACAAGCCCCTTCAGAGGCTGTCCAGCACCCTCTGGGGAGCGCCAGGACACAAATGCCCCATCAGTACTGGGAGTGGGCCACCTGCTGAGAGGACACTTGCAGCAAGTCACCTCAAGGACAGACGGACCGACGGATGGACAGACATAGGCTGGGGATGGCGGAGAGCCAGCTGCCACCCTCACGCCGGCCCCACTGCAGTGCTATGACAAAGCTCCGGCTCAGGTGGGGGAAGGGTGGCGCCTTTCCTTGGCCCACCTCCCTGAACCCGGGAACCAGCATTGGGACAGTCACAGACTGTCCACCCTGACTTGGGGTCACCCGACATGGAGGGTGTAGAGGTCAGGAGGGCCACAGGGCAAGGCTCATCCCAAGGAAACATGGGGCGTCCCTGGGCCTGAGAGAGGCAGGAGCCAAGGGTGCCTTCACTGGAGCCAGGTGGGGTCGAGGGTCAAAGATGCATAGGCTGTGCAGACACCCCTAAGTGTGCTCAGGGCAGGAGGGGTCCCGGGCCCCCCGAGTACTCAGGGCACCTGCCAGAAGAGGCGGTGTCTTAGCTCTGTAGGCCCACGGCCAGAGCTGGCAGAAAAAGCCTTCATATGGGCCTCAGCGAATTTCCTTCAGTGTTGGAGCTGGTAGAGACTCAGGGCCACTTTGTATGAGTCCTGGTTTAGTGCCTACACACAGCAGTGTGCCCCGAATGTGTACTGAGTGGATGGATCCGAGGCTGTGGGGAGGCTGTGGGGAGGGGCAGACCTCAAGCCCATAACTGGCACTCGTAAGAGACCCTAAGACATATTATTCTCACGGGGTGGGGGTGGGGGAGAAGGTACTTTCTTTTTTTCAAACGCTGAAATACATAAAGAGGAAGAGGATACTGGCGTAATCCTATGGGATAATCCCTATCAAATGCAAGAATGTATAGATAAAACACTGGAGATGGCTCCAACAGCAGGGAACGCTGGCCACGGGGGCCCAGCTCCCCCTCCATAGAAAGGCGGGCCCCTAAGCTCCTGGTGCGCCCCAGAATCAGCCAAGGGGGAAATAGTGCTCCCCCCTCTCCCCACCTCTGCGCCACATGACCTGCCTTTTATGGTGGGGCCGGAAGCCAGGGTCTGGCTTGAGGGGCTCCCTGCCGAATCAGAACAGGGTCTGTCTCTGCTGGAGCAGCCCACAGCGAGCTTCCTGCACGTGTCTGTCATTGCACAGCATCTCCTCCCTTTCAGATCATGGCTGAGGGGGGCTCAGAGGCTGCAGATGCCGCATCCGCATCCGGGCTGTGCAGGCTGACCTCAGGGGGAGCGGGAGACGCGTTCTTGCCCCCTGGGGTCCTCAGCAACTTGCGGCTCAGGTTGGAGCAGAGCGACTGCCTTCCCTGCCAGGCTCCCCCAGCCCCCACGGGTGGGCAGGCGGGGTACAAGCCCCCTGCCATTTCCTCCGTGGCCCCCCTCACTGCCCTGTTTTTCAGACCTCGAGTAATAAAAACAAGCCAATAAAATGAACATGAAAATATATTCATTAGGATTTATAATGCTCATTAAAACTGCCTGTGTACGAAAGCATGACTTAGCTTCATATAAGTGGGGGAAAAATGCAAATTATACTGCATGCAAAGAAGATATTTCCCTAATCGTCCAATCAAATGCCAGCCCAATTATCTGTGGCCAACCCAATGGGTTAAAATTATACTCTCTCTCCTTGGACACAGTGAGGAGCCTGAAAGTGTTTCATTTTAATAAAAATGAAATCTGGACCCTACAGAAAACCAGCTTCACTAATGACGTGTTTACACAGAGAAAGACAATTTCTAGTTAATGGTGATTACTACCGAGAACAAATTAAACTTCCCAGAGTATATGGGTTAGAGATAATGGGAAAGGGGAGAAAAAGTTATGGTTTGCGTATGTGCGTGGTGGCATGGGGGGCCGGGAGGCGGTGGCAGGAAGTGGTCGTGGCCAGCAGGAAGTGGCCGTGGCTGGCGGCCCGGGGTGTCCGCGGGCAGGGGCTGGCCGCGCTGGTGCAGGATCTCTGCCAGTTCATGGCCGGGGAGTTGGCCTTGTCCTTCACGGGCAGCAGGCCCCTCCTTCCCAGCTCTGGGAGCAGATGGAAAGTGCTGGAAGGATCCCACTCCTCTGGCTCCTCCACGAGCTGCCACGTGGTGGCGTAGCCCGTGTGCCAGCCGGAGCTCCGAGGGCACGACCGGAAAGAGCAGGAAGGGGCGGTGAGAGAGAGCCCCCTCGCAGTGACCTCCGCGGTGCCTTCGCAGCCTTCTGTATGGCAGGGCACGGGTCAACATCCGCCATGCTTTCAAGGCCACGGAAGGCGCTTCTTCACTTGCTCTGTACCGCTGGCCTCCAGAGCGGAAGGAGTGCTCCTGACTAGCCCTAGAGTGCTTGATCCTTTAAATAGGCCGGAGCCCCCTTCCTGCTGCTCAGGCGCCGGGCAGGCCGTGAAACGCAGCCTCCTGCTCCCGGTGTACCCTCACACACTCAGCCCACAGGTGGCAGGGCCGACCTTGCCGGCCAGCACAACCTCTGAGCACTGCGGGCACCTGTGCTCCGCCGGCCACCTCTGCCCACTCCGACAGTGGCCAGGTGAGCCGGGCAGGGCGCAGGGGGAGGCAGCCAGGCGCAGCCAGCACGGGCGCCAATGGATGCTCCTTTGTAAACAAGAACAATCATTTGTGAAGAGGCCCAGATGCAAACAGGCCCCAAATCAGGAATTTCAGCTCAGAGGCGCAGAATAATACAGCTTTGGGGAAGATTTAATAATAGTAAAATTAAAATTGTAACTGAAGCATAATGAAGAATGTGGTGAGAACAGGCAAGGCAAAGAGCGGGTGGGGGAGGCGGCGCAGATTAGCCCCTACGGACCCGTGATTGGTCGAGAGCAACAGTAAACAATGCACAGAAATGCAACTTAATTATCTCGCAATTCTGACGTTCTGCCTGCCCGGGGAAGGAAGGCGCTGAGGTGGCCGGCCAGCTCCTTCTCTCCTCCTGGGGGCAGGATCCTGCCTCAGAACCTGCCCGCGAGCTCCGGGGAGCAGCACCCTGGGAGCACCAAAGAGTGGAGGGGGTGGAAGGACCAAAAAGGGGGGCTCTGGGGATCTGAGCACAGGGTCAGCTGACAAGGTCTCTTTGGAGCCCGGGTGGTCTTGGGTGGGGCCCTGCTGGGTGGACCTGAGCCTGCAGCCCACCACAGTGAGGACCCTGGCCACAGGGGTCTCTGCAGCTCCTGGGTTTGCCTCTAAGGGCCCAGCCACAGCTCAGCAAGGTCAGAGGAAGGAGACCCCCTGGGCTCTGTGGCAAATATCCACAGGATGTTGGGGTGAGCTTCTGGAAAGGTGGCATACATGTCCAGAAACCCAGCCCCGAGACGGCCTCACCCTGCGCCCTGTGCCTTATCTCTGCCAGGGGGCCAGTGGATGGCGGGTGAGGCACAGTCCCCCTCCCCTGGGGGCAAGAGCAGAGCCAGGCCTTGGGGTCCTGAGGACAGCACACTGGGTCCAGCAAGTACCTAATGGGATTGGGGTGCCAGGGTGTCGTCCTAGGGAGGACCAGCAGTGGGGCCAGACCTGGAAAAGGTGCCGGAGATGGGGCTGTGGGGGGGATGCTCCCCTGCCACCATGGGGGATCCTGCCTGCAGACCCGGCTTCACCCCTGCAGTCCAGGACCAACCTGGAGGCACCCCTTCTCTTCCCAACAGACAAGCCCCCATCTTCTGGAGACGGGCACTTTCGGGCCCCAGGAGCACGAAGAGTCGTCCCATTTTCTCTGTGCCAACTTTACTCCCGGTGCAGACACAGATGGGGCAGTCTGAGACCCGGGGATGAAGGTGGGTGGTGTCCCCTGGGCGTCCCTGACAATCTCAGAGAAGGGTTCAATGAAACTGCTTAGGACGGGGCCATGTCCACAGTGGGCGAGACCCGCCCCCCCCAACCCCTCCCCAGCACCGCCAAACAACCTTCCCATCTCTCTCACCCCATTCACCTTTAACCTCCCACCCCACTAGCACGCACACCCACCTGCAGTCACCCACCCAGCATCCTAGTGTATCACTCCATGACACTCACCCCTAACCTCACTCTCAAAACATCTGATTTCCTCACAGTCACTTGTCAACCCCCTCCCTGAAGGCTGGCAGGGGCGTCAGGTCCTGGGAGCCCCCACAGTGCCAGCTCAGTGTTAGAACCACAGGCCCAGACTCCCCTCAGGTGCTGAGGGGCCGGGAGGCCTTCTCAGTGGTCCCCGAGGCCCAGGAGACACTAGACTCTTTCCTGGGCCAGGAAAAGTCAGGTGTGGCCCAGGGAGAGCAGCGGGTGCTGCTGGCCCCATGGTGGCTGGCGGGGGTGACCCAGTGTTCATGGACATAGGCCTTCATCAGACAGACTCGGGCGCTGCCCTTCTCCACTGCCCCTATCAGCCCAGACCAAGGGGTTGAGGGAAGTACTGGAGAGGTCTCCCTGGCCCCCACCTGGCCCCCTTCTGGGCCCCTGACAGTGGGGAGCAAGGGCAGCTAGTGTGTGAGCAGGGAGATGGACCTTCCCAACACACTCAGCTCCTCATAGCTACGAGGGGCAGTCCAGAGGGGAGAGGCCAAGGGGACCCTCCTCCTCGGCTATCAGAGGCCTATGCTTGCCCCAGAAGAACACTGACGCCATGCCACCAGGGCAGAGGGTGCTCTGGCTAACTCCCACAGGCCCAGCCTGGGAGATAAGCCCAGTTTGGGTAGTAGCGCCCTGAGACAGACAGACAGATGGGGCAGAACCCTGAGATAGACAGACGGGACAGTGCCTTGAGACAGACATACAGACAGGACAGCGCCCGAGACAGACAGACAGATGGGGCAGCACCCCGAGACAGACAGATGCGGCAGTGCCCCCGCCTGCCCTCCAGACCGCAGCACCTGTGGTCCCGACAGCACTTGTTTACCTGAGGAAGCCCACCCTGCAGAGCCCAGGAGGGAAGGGATGATCTAGAGATGTGCCTAAAGACACCAACACACAGCTGAGGTGACAGGTACCCCCAAAATCAACAGCAGGCGGCAGTTGTCACAGAAACATGGGGTCTGGCTCTGCCCAGGCCTCTGGTGTGTCTTGTGGACAAGAGAGAATGAGTGACTGAGTGAAGGAGTGAATATGTGAATGACTAAGTGGAGGAGTAAATGAGAGTGAATGGACGACTGAATGAGTGATGAGTAAATGACTGAGTGAATGACTGAGTGAATGACTGAGTGAATGACTGAATGAATGAGTGAATGACTGAGTGAATGACTGAGTGAATGAGTGAGTGAATGAGTGAGTGAATGACTGAGTGAATGAGTGAGTGAATGAGTGAATGAGTGAGTGAATGAGTGAGTGAATGAGTGAATGAGTGAGTGAATGAGTGAATGACTGAGTGAATGAGTGAGTGAATGAGTGAGTGAATGAGTGAATGAGTGAGTGAATGAGTGAATGAGTGAGTGAATGAGTGAATGACTGAGTGAATGAGTGAGTGAATGAGTGAATGACTGAGTGAATGAGTGAGTGAATGAGTGAATGAATGAGAGTAAATGAGTGAATGAGTGAGTGAATGAGTGAGTGAATGAGTGAATGACTGAGTGAATGAGTGAGTGAATGAGTGAATGACTGAGTGAATGAGTGAGTGAATGAGTGAATGACTGAGTGAATGAGTGAGTGAATGAGTGAATGAATGAGAGTAAATGAGTGAATGACTGAGTGAATGAGTGAGTGAATGAGTGAATGACTGAGTGAATGAGTGAGTGAACGAGTGAATGACTGAGTGAATGAGTGAGTGAATGAGTGAATGACTGAGTGAATGAGTGAATGAATGAGTGAATGACTGAGTGAATGAGTGAATGACTGAGTGAATGAGTGAGTGAATGAGTGAATGACTGAGTGAATGAGTGAGTGAATGAGTGAATGAATGAGAGTAAATGAGTGAATGAATGAGAGTAAATGAGTGAATGACTGAGTGAATGAGTGAATGAATGAGTGAATGACTAAGTGAATGAGTGAGTGAATGGGCTAAATGAGTGAATGAGAGTTAGGGGGTGAGTGACGGAGTGAGTGAATGAGACAGTGACTAAGTGAAAGAGTGACTGAGAGGGAATGACAGAGAGTGAGTGACTGAAAGAGCGAGTGAACGAGTGAATGAGTGAGTGAGTGACTGAGTGGGTGACTGAGAAAGTGAGTAAACTCTGATGGGGAAGGGAAGAGCAGAGGAGAAACAGGAAGCAGAAGGCTGGGGGTGGGTCCTGCTCTGAGCCTCGCATGGCCATGGGGTCCCTGGACACCTCCAAGCTTCCAGGGATGCTGAAAATGCCTTCGAGGTTTTTGAACACTTGCACGTAAGCTTGATTGGCCACCTACATGGTGAGGAAGACTGTCCTTCAACTCCACCCTGACACACTCCTCCCCCACCTCACCCCCAACACACACACGCACCACACACACACACACACACACACACACGCACCCTCAGATATATACACACACATGCCTTGGACACATGCACACGCGTCCTCGGACATGCTCCTGGCGGAGGTCAACACTGGTGATGCTGCTCTGGCCAAGCAGAGAGGTCCAGATCAGGCACAGGGGCAGAGGGGCTGGTGCCAGAGGTGCCCAGCTCTGCTCAGGGCACAGCGTGTGCAGGTGCCTTACGGAGCTCCTGGGGTCCCCGGGCCCTGTTGGGGAGGCACGGGGGAGGGAGGCTGCTGACACCACTGGGGACCGGGGGCAGACAGCTGGCATCAAGCCTGATTTCCCAGGGGAGGACACAGTGGCCGTGCCCCCGGCCAGCAGCCCTTCAGCAGTGACACCTCCCAGGCCAGTCCTTCACTGCCATGCCCTGACACAGCCAGACTGGGCAGTTGGAATCCCACTGCCCTCATACCAGCCTCCATGTCCTCTCCCCACGCCCGTGGCATGTGTGCAGATGACCACGCCGCCACTGAGCTTCCCTGGCCTGGCCCTGCCACCACTCCTGTGTCCTCCCTGTGGCTCCGCAGCACCCACAGGCGTCACCAAGCTGGTCCTGTGGGCTTTCTGGCGTCTCCTCGGTGGCACGCCTAGAGCTTCCTGAGGCTGACGACAGCATTTCCTGCTTGCTCTGCAAGGGTCTGCTTACCTCTCCCTCCTCTCTGAGCCCCCAACCGGCCTAGTTCCAGGCTGAATCATGCTCAGGCACAGCAGGGGGCTCCTCACCTAGGGGCGACTAACAAATGAACACGCAAACCAGGGAATGAATGAACGAATGAATGAACGAGTGAGTGAATGAATGCGCCAACTGATCCCACCCCGGAGGGCTTCTCCGAACTGCCGGGAGCAGAGAACAGGAGAACAGGAGGTGGCAGCACTGTGGAGCCGCCACATCACACTGGAGGGGGAGGGGGTTACGCTGAGGCAGCAGGCAGGAGAGGAAGGGGGACTTGGAGAGCCATGGGGAGCGGCTGAACCCGGCATCCCTCTCCAGCCTGCTCTGGAGCCCAGCACCCCGTCAGCGGGGACCTGGGCTACCTGGGAACACAGCTTCATCAAGGAGGCGCACCCTATTTCATAAACTTTCTTTAAATTAAAATCAGGCCGCCACGCACACACATACCCATATACCCCACAGACATCTCCGCTGCTGAAAAGTTGCTCCCTATAAAATAAAAAGAAGCTGTTTAAATGTCTTCCTTCCTAGCTAGCCCCACAGAGCTGGAGCTGAGAATACATTAGCCTTTAATGAAGTGAGACTCTCATCTTGCAGGAGACACCTCATTTAGCGCAATTGTTTCAGAGCCATTACAGAAAGACAATTACAAGGAAGCGGGGAGAGTAATTGGAAATGCTGGCAGGAGTTGGGCGAAATGATAATAAATAAAAATATTCAACCTAATAAGCTTCCAGGAGGGGGTGGGATGAAGAAAATCAACATAATTAGAACTGAACCTTAGCAAGGAAAAACAGACAGCAGGGTGGCAAGTGCTCAGCTTGTACAGGAAGAGACGTGAGTCACATGCGGCCCAGTTCCGGCCTGGAGTGCGGAGGGATGGGCTGTTGCTGGCCATGCACGGGGTGGTGGGCCAGCGGGCCAGCCTGCAGCAGCCGGATCCCTCGGGCCGGGAGGAGGTTCAAAGGAGCAACCGGGCCTGTGCTGGTCACCCAGAGCTGTCTGCCAGACAGGAGGCTGGCTCCTGGCTCTCCTCCTGGCCCAAGGAGGCAGCTGGTGGGTCGGAAGGAAAGGGCCCAAGTGCTGATAGGGGGCACAGCCCCTATTCCCGCCTCCCCTCAGCTGCTCTCCCGACCCACTGAGTGGCCCGGAAGGAAACTTCCTTTGTTTCAGAAATGTCCACTGGGGGGCCAGAGCAATAGCAGGGAGGACGGTTGCCTTGCACATGGCCAACCCAGGTCCGATCCCTGGCGTCCCCATGTGGTTCCTCGAGCACCACCAGGAGTAATTCCTGAGGTGCAGAGCCAGGAGTGACCCTGAGCATCACTGGGTGTGACCCAAAAAAGTTAAAAAAAATACAGAAATGTCCACTGGGAGTGTGGAAGGTAGCCCAGAGCCTGCTCCTGAGTCCTCATGTCCCCAGGAGCTGGGCCTTGGGAAGCCTCCCCAGTTCCAGCTGGGTCTTCAGTGCGCCCAGGACAGGCCCAGGGATGAGGGGGCTCCAGCAGGAACAGTGCCGGATGGGGATCAGAGTTAAGCTTCACTTTAGGAAAAGGCACCTAAGTCCCTTATGATCAGGGACTTGGTTTGTGTGGGCCAAACCTTCCCAAAAAGTGGGGCCTACATGCACCTAGTTTCAGACTGTGACAGGACAGGAAGACACCTCAGGGCCTGGGCGTGAGCTACTGAACAGTACGTTGGAGTCAGACGTTACAACTGGGACCTGGGGCGGGAGCGATAGCCCAGCGGGAAGGCTTTTACCTTACACACGGACAGCCTGGGTTCGATCCCGGGCATCCCACATGGTCCCCAAGCACCTCCAGGAGTAATTCCTGAGTGCAGAAAGGACTGGAACCTGCTCAGAGGGCCGGAGTCCAGTCCCGTGAATATGAGTCACGAACCCGCACAACGCAGACCCCGGGGATGGGAGGGCAGCAGGGGGTGGCATCTACATGAATGGGAAGGGGCGTCTGACACCCAGGGCACCCACGGCTGCCACCCACAGTCCTCAGAGGATGCGACTGTCCAAACAGCCAGCCTGAGAAGGTACCCCCAATCTCCACAGAGGTGTGTGCGTGTACATGTGTGCATACGCATATGCACACGCATGCACGTATCATGAGGGTGTATTGTGGGTGTGTATGCATGTGTGTTTGTGTATATGCACATGCATGTGCGTGCGTGTGTGTATATGTGCATGTGTACATGTCTGTGCATGTGTGCGCATGTGTTCATGTGTGTGCACACATATACACATGTGTCTGTGCATGTAAACATGCATGCATGGGCTTCTCCACCCCCACCTAAGGCACCTGTGGGGCACATGAAAAGCCTACCCAAGAGACCCTGAGAAACTACAAATCCCTCAAGCTGTGTGTTTCCTCGCCCAGACCAGAAGCTCACCTTGCTGGCTGGGGCCTTGGGCCTAGGAGATCTGTTGCACCAGGTGCATGAGAGAGAGAGAGAGAGAGAGAGAGAGAGAGAGAGAGAGAGACAGAGACAGAGACAGAGACAAAGAGAAACAGAGAGAAACAGAGACAGAGAGAGAGGCAGAGAGAGAGAAACATACATAAAGACAGAGATAGAGAGACAGAGAGAGAAACAGACAGAGACAGAGAGAGAGGCAGAGGCAGAGAGAGAGAAACATACATAGAGAGAAAGACAGAGACAGAGACAAAGAGAGACAGAGAGAGAGAAACAAAAGACAGAGAGAGAGAGGCAGAGGCAGAGAGAGAGAAACATACAGAGATAGAGATAGAGAGAGAAAGAGAGAGAGAAAGAAACAGAGACAGAAACAGAGAGAGAGGCAGAGACAAGAGAGAGAAACATACAGAGAGAGAGAGAGAGGCAGAGGCAGAGAGAGAGAAACATACAGAGAAGAGAGAGAGAGAGAGAGAGAGAGAGAGAGAACGCAGAATCCCAGCCCTGTGTTTCTCTGTGCGGATGTGCTATAGACCTGTAAGAATCCTGGGTCGCAGGAGTGGGGGCCGAGGGTGGGAGGTGAGCAGATGCGGTGTCACCTGGCTAAGGTGTGCACTAGGGTCAGGAGTGCAGGTGGGGGCCAGGTAGGGGCCACCCAGCTTTGTGAGGAAGGACAGACATGAGGGACCCTGAGGCAGGTGGCCTAGGCAGCCCAGAAATCAATGCTCGAACTCCCATTCCCGGGACCGCAGCACTGTGGGGGAGGTAGCGGCACGGACTGGGCTGGGCAGGGTTTGGCAGAGGGAGGAGAGGCTTTTCCGGAAATGTCCTTGGCAGAGGCTTGGGGCTGAGCGTGCTGCCTGGCTCCATCTGGACAGCCCATATCACGAGGCCTTGGCAGGGAAGGGGTGTGGCTACAGAGGAGAGCGAGGGGGTGCTCGCACGGAAGCTGCATTCAGGGGGCTTTCACAGCTCCCAGAGGGGCTTGGGCTGGGGCGAAGGATCGTGCTGGGGCGGGGTCAAGGAGCACACTTTGAACATGGCTAGGAAAGACACTGGGAGAGGTACCGCAGACCTACTCTCGCACAGATTCACAGACTCACACACATGGCCACCCACACTGGACCCTGGGACCTGACCCGGGGAAAAGACACAGGCAACAAAAAGGGGGCGCAGACACCCTGAATCTCACTGGCAGAGACTGCAGGCAGGGGTATGAAATTATGGGACAGGAGGGCAGCGGCAGAAGCCTGGGAGCTCCCAGACCACCCTGCAGCAGCCAGAGCAAACATGGGCGGTGCTCACTCACTCTCTGTCCAAAGCTGTCCACACATGGGTGGTGCTCACTCACTCACTGTCCAGGGCGGCCACACATGGGCGGTGCTCACTCACTCACTGTCCAGGGTGGCCACACATGGGTGGTGCTCACTCACTCACTGTCCAGGGTGGCCACACATGGGTGGTGCTCACTCACTCACTGTCCAGGGCGGCCACACAGAGGCGGTGCTCACTCACTCATTCACTGTCCAGGGCAGCCTCACATGGGTGGTGCTCACTCACTCACTGTCCAGGGCGGCCACACATGGGTGGTGCTCACTCACTCACTGTCCAGGGCGGCCACACATGGGCGGTGCTCACTCACTCTCTGTTATTGCTAGGTTAAGGCCTGGGAGAAGCGACTGGTTCCCACAGGTCCCAGGCAGGCCACATGCTGAGATGCATGTGTTCAAGTCTTGGATGAGAGGGAGGGCAGGGGAAAGCAAAGGGAAGAGGAAGAGCTGGGGAGGGGCGCTGCTGTCATCCACCCACCACCCCCATAAACGGCCCAACAGATGAAACAACCAAAAAAAGGCAGGAACTGGGCCCAGGGAACCTGAGTGCTGCCTCCTTTAGCTTCCCAACAGCTCCATCTGATGAGACCCCCTGGGGCACACTAGGACAGGAATCAGCTGGGGGAGGAAGGGAAAGGGAGGAAGTGGAAAGGGGAGGAAGTGGGATAAGGAGAGAAGTAGGGAGGTAAGGGAAGGAGGAGTGGAAAAGGGAGGAAGTGGGAAAGGGGAGGAAGTGGGTAATGGGAGGAAGAGGGGAAGGCGGAAGTGGAATAAGGGGAGGAAATGAGGAGAGGGGAGTAAGTAGGTTAAGGGGAGGAAAAAGGGTAAGGGAGGAAGTGGGGAAAAAGGAAAAGGAAAGTGGGAAAAGGGGAGAAAGTGGGGAAAGGGGAGGAAGTGGGTTAATGGGAGGAAGAGGGGGAAGGGGCGGAAGTGGGGGAAGAGGAGGAAGTGGGGTAAGGGGAGGAAGTGGGGGAGGGAGGAAGTAGGTTAAAGTGAGGAAGTGGGGAAAAGGGAGGAAGTGGGTAAATGGGAAGAAGAGGGAAAGGGGAGGAAGTGGGCAAGAGGAGGAAGCGGATGTGGGAGGAAGTGAGCACAGAGGGCGTGGGCAGGGAGAGAGTCTGCAGCCCCGTTTATCGTGCTCAGCTCCTCCAGCACCCCCAGACCCAAGGCAGGACAAGGCAGATGGGACACATGGGCGCAGGTCAGCCCACCCCCTCACTAGGTGAGGCCACCCCCGGAAATATCCCCCAAAAGGAAAAGGCCCCACCCAGAGCCCGGGTGTGAGAGGACCCTGAGTGGACTGGGAGGGTCTCAGCTGTGGCAGCCCCAAGGGACACTGTCAGGAGAGTCTCAGTAGCCACTGGCCCTTGCCGCAGCCTTGATGGCCACTTGGCATCTAGAAAGCCAGCAGGCAGTGGACAAGACCTCTGTGACTCCCATGCTTGCCTGCACCCCCAGGAGCTGAGGATACTGGTTCCAGTCCAGCCTCAGGCCCAACCTCTGGCCCTGGGCCTGGCCCCCTCGGCCTCTTCAGCATCACCCATTCCCCACCCCTGCCCGTCCACCTAGGTAAGGTTAGTCCCATCACAGTCCCGGGACACCCACAGGGTGCACTGGCACAGGAGTTGAGGAGCCACTGTCCAGGCAGGACGTTCTCCAGCATCCGGGGGCCCAGAGACCCCAGCCAGGACACAGGGATCCAGTTCCTGCCATAAAGGTGCCTCCCAGCACCCTCCTCCCTGCACCCTCCTCCCTGCACCGTCCTCCCTGTCCCCTCCTCCACCCAGCTTCTTGCAGAAAGTGCTCCCTGAGAGATTGCAGGTGCTCGCCTGACTGTTCCTGTGCCATGGACTGGGTTTGAGGGGATGGAGACAATGGCAGCAAACTCCACCTTTGTCCACAGGTGCTGAGGTCCAGGATGGGTTGGTCCAGCAGCTGGAGCCCACTAACCTCCCAACAAGCCCAGAAGACCCTGAGCTGGGTGCTTCTACCTGATGGGGTCTCCTGCTGTCACCGGCAGGCTGGCCCCCCAGGCACCCCCAGGCCCCCACCCCAAGCGTAATTTGGCCCTAAGTATTCTGGAACACCTTCCAGTTTCACAGTGACAAATGCCACGACTGTAAATGCAGGCGGATGTGGGACACAGATGTTTGCACTAATTTAATTGAGGGAACACCTTGGATTAAACACTTTGCAAAACACTCACAAATAGGTTCAGTGCATTCGAAATGAAAACCTCCCAGCCCCTGGCGCTCTGCGGCGGCTGCCAGGGGCTTCAGGAGAGCTGCCGGGGTGGGAGGGCAAAAGGGAGCTGGCGCACGGGGGAGACAGCCTGGGAACGGGGCCTGGTGGGGCTCTGCCAGAGTCTGGCCAGCAGGAGAGAGCCAGCTCCACCCAGAGGCCCACTCTGAAGGGCTGAGGGGTGGGCCCAGACACACCTACTCCCTGTAGGGGTCCCAAGCACAGGGCGCCCCACCCCGCAGCTCCAACCTGGAGCCCCAGTGGCCACCAGATGCGATGAGTGATGGGGGGGCACAGCCAGGACTGGGGCCAGGTGGAAATGTCTCAGAAACAGAGTCCGGGGTGGGAGCCATAGTATAGCAGGGAAGGTGCCGGCCTTGCACTCAGGCTCAATCCTGGCTTGCATGAGTCCCGTCAGGGAGTGATCCCGGGCACAGAGCCAGGAGTAAGCCCTGAGTGTATGTGGCCAGATGTGGCCCCCAAACAAACAAAACCCCAAGCCCCCACAAATCCTGACCCTCCAGCTCTCACAGGCCCTCTGCTATAGAGGCAGGGACACCCCCCTGGAAGTGCTCATGGTGACCTGAGTGGCTGCAGGGACACCATGAGAACTGCAGTCCCCATCTCCCCTCCACACCCAAGGTCCAGGGAGCAAGCTCAGAGCGGTGCAATCACTCAGCTAGGCTGGAGAGGAGGGGAAGGGCTCCGTCAGGGCAGCACTTGCCGAGCATGACGGCCAGCAAAAGGCGGCACCTGTCACCAGCCCTCCCAGCCTTCAGCCCCAGCTTTCAAAGGGTCCCAGCGATGCACAATCAGATGTCGGCTCCAGCCACAAGTGTGCCGCCAGCCACAGGGTCCACGCCAGGTCGGGATGATTTTATGTTCCTGAGATCACACTTCCCTGTTCTCAAATATGGCAACCACTCCAGATCTAACGGCCATGACAATGATCATCCCCTCTTCTTGGACAGTACTTCAGCAGTTTATCAGCCTCTTATAATCCCTTACCAACCACCCAGCAGGGGAGACCCATCAGGCCGTTTTACATGCTTGCTTTCGGCATGGGGACATGAAATCGCGGGGGCCCGCCAAGTAAATATCAGAAGGGGCCCTCACTCAGGACAGCTGGTGGACGGAGAGGATGGTGGGGTGGGGAGGGGGGCAGGGGGATGGGGTGGGGGTCACCCATCTACAGGCAGAACCAGCGGCTCGGCTCTGCTGGGGACAGGGACCCTGACACTTGCTCATCAGGAACAATCCCCTCAAGGGCCCAGCAGGCTGCGCAGGGTCACCGAGGAGCGCGGCACACAGGGCGACTTGCATAGCGGCAGGTAAGCAGAGTCTCCTGGCAAGGCCCCAGGGCTCGGGGCCTGAGAACTGCCCCCACCCAGCACCTTTATCCCAGATGTGGCCACCTGCAGGGGCCTGCAACGGCTGCCCACCGCCCCCATCCTGCACCCTGGTCCTTAACACGGGTGCAGGCAGGACAGGAAGGCTGGGCACACCCTTCCAAGGGCAGGGGGCCCTCAGGGTGAGGTCCGAGAGCAACCAGGGTCTCCAGGCCAAGGAAGTTCTAGGCATGGCCAGACGCTACCCGAGGGCACTGAGGGATCATGGGGTCAGCAGCATGATGTGACATATGATCTCCCCGTGGTGTGAGCACGTCTCATCCACAAGGCAACAGTCTCAAGTTAGGTTTTTTTTTTCTCTTTTCACAGTTCATCCAAGTGTGTGTGTGTGTGTGGGGACGGTCTTTGGGTGGGCGACCACCCCTGCAGTGCCCATGGTGGCCCTGACTTCAGCCCCCACACAGTCGTCCTGATCTTAGCCCTGTGTGCCGTGAAAACAGCAGCTGGAGGCTCCTGGATCCTGCAGGTAGAGCAGGGGTGCTAGGAGGTTCGGGGTAGCCATGGCACTTTCTTCAGTTTTGGTTTCTGGGCCACATGCGGTGGAGCTCAGGAGACCATCTGGGGTGCCAGGGATCGAACCAGGGTCGGCCACGTGTAAGTGCTATTGCCCTGCCCCAGGAGGCATTTTAGACATTTTCAACTTGCAAAGGGTCTGCCAGGAGGTAAGCAAGGGAAGAGAGGACCCAGGGTGCCAGGAGGTGGGCCTGTGCCCCCGTGGGAAGCAGGGCAAGAGGCGGAGCTGGGTAAGGAACCAACCGGGAGCCAACTGCTGTCACACGGGGCTCTGGGGCGGCCCTCGGGTCACGCCATTAACCCTGGAGAAACGACTAGTGCTGGGGCAGCTTCTCTCTGAGGAGCCAGAGCAACGGCAAAGGGAGACCCCCACCCCCATGCCGGCGGGCACCCCCACAGCAGCTGTGCCTGGGCCTGCAAAGCCCTCAGCCCAGAGCAGAGGGTGGAGAACCATCAGCGGGGGTGGGGATGCTGGGAGAACAGATTATGGCGGGGGGGGGGCAGAGGGAGGGGAAAAGGAAGAGCGCCCCCAGGCGGCGCCCAGATTTATGACGTCGGGGGGCTTCTGGGCGCCTCTGCTCACACTTCTGCCTCTCACCCCCTCACCCCTCCTTCCCCAGCTCCTCTCCAGAAAGACTCAGGAAGAAGCTTCCAAACAGCCCCCTCTCCTGCAGGGCAGAGTCACACCAACTGAAAGGAGATTTAATTAGCAAAAATCTCGTTAGGCAAACGAAATTATCCGTAAGACAATACACTGCTCTGGACAGGGGGTATGATTAAACAAAGCCATTAATTGGGGAGTCTCTGGCAGCTCCCAGATGTGTTGGGCTCTGGGTGGGCCCCTCACCACCAACCCAAGGCTCAGGCTGCCCATGGCCCCACCTGCCCCGGGGCTCCCCCTCTTCACCCCTCAGACCCCTCAGACCCGCCTCATCAGCAGCCTCTCTGCCGCCAGATTCCTGCTCAAGGGCCTTGATTGCATAATGCCTATTTGCATAATGTAAATTGCAATCTCCTAGCTTGGGAAAGCAGGAATCACAGAACGGCCATTATTTTTTACCACTCCACAAAAAATTCTACATTTAGAAAGCAGATTTGCAGCTCAGGAGGACGCATCAATCTGAACCGGCCAGAAACGCCGTTAAATCACACCAATTAAGCCGGACGGGCAGCGCACCCCCTGTCATTGCCAGGCCGAGGACCCCTGGTCAGGCCAGGCGGCAGAAGGCTGAGGCCTGGCTCTGGGGGCGGCCTCTGCCACATGCAGGGAAATTCTGTCTCAGGAACCTCAGCATGTCCCACCTGGCCGCCAGCAAGAGTACAGGAAGGACAGAGGGGCTGTGCCTGGCGACTGGGGGTGGGGTCGAAGCCCAGCTGCTGTCTGCAGACAGGATGCAGGCGGACATCCAGGGCCTGTCCTTGGCTTGTGGCTAGCCACAGCTCCTCGGTGAGTGGATCCTGCAGCGTCCTGCAGCCAGAGAGGGTAGAACCCCCTCTCCGCGCCCCCCAGGACAGGTCCCGCAGGGCCGCAGGGAGGTCTGGGGTCCAGCTAGGCCTTGCTCCCTCCTGACAAGGCCTCCTGGGCTGGCTTCCCCCAAGCCCTCCCTACCAGGCTTCCCTTTAGCTCTAGGTTGCTCATTCAATATTCTTTTGTCAAAGGGCCAGATGCTAATGTGGATCGGGAGAAACTTCCAGAAGGGCACAGTCAGAGGTGGGAAGGAGCTCAGGGAGGAACCGGCTCCCTCTCTGGGTGAAGGGGGAGGCAGGGCTCCTCCTAGGAGGCACTACTGGGCTGCCGGCGACACCCATCCCCGGCCCCTCGAGGAGCAGAGGCAGGAAGGCTGGGCGTGTGGCTGCCAGAGGGCCACGCCTCGGACTTCACACCCAAGCCTGCACGCTCACCCTCAACAGCACACTGGGCCCACTAGTGGCCAGTAGTGTCCTTCACTGGACCAGAAAAACAACAGTGGGACCTTACAGGAGAGTGGAGGTCCCTCAGAGGCCCCCGCAGATGGAGTGTGTCCAGGGGCTGCCCCCACCTGGCTCTGCAAGCACATACCCCTCCCCCAGGCTCTCTGCAAGTCAAACGTCTCAGCACTTGGGGGCATTAGAGCCGGCACCATCAGGTTCACCCATTTTGCAAGACAGTGAATTGGGTTCTTGGGGCCCACGTGCAGGGGGTGGGGGAACAGGTTTGCTTCCATTCCGTCACTTCTAGGGGCTCCTCTTCTCCCGACACCTCTGCTCTGACTTTCTGTGAATGAGCTTTGCACACAGCAGCACCTGGCTGCGGAGAGCCCGAAAGGCCCCGGTATGGATGGGGCCCCAAGGCTTTCCCTCCAGGCCCAGACCCAACACCAAGACCAAGCCCACTCCAGCCCTCACCCCGTTCCCCGGCCTTCTCCACGAGCCTCGCTTGGATCTCCAGTCCAGAGACGGGCTGTGTCCACTCTTGGGCAGTTTGGGCTCTACATACACTCTGGACTCACGGCAAGGGCGTCCAGACTCTTTTGGCATTGAATTCGTTCAGACAAAGAAAACGGCAGTGAGCAGGGGCACCGCCCACACAGATACAGAGAGGGGCTGCCGGCCCCCACCCCACCCCAGCATGGAAAGTCACAGAGTCTGGAGTCGGACCCTCACCTCTGAACTGCAAACAGGGTCTCCACCTGCTGAGATAGACTCTATGGCAAGGCCCGGACACCACACGCTGACCTTCCTGACCACAGCCTTCCCCAGGGTGTTGGAGCCATGGCACCGGCTGACGCTGGAAGATGGGGCTGGGCAGGGGCGGGGGCATTATGCTGCCAGGAAGGCCCCCTTCGTTCTTCCTGGGGTACTGAGGCCACTCTGCGCCATGATTGACAAGTGCTAGCTGTGCCGGGCTGGGTCCTCCTGAGGTGACTGACCACGTATATCCAAGTCTCCAAGTTCTCCTTTCTGTGAGGCATGGACAAGTGTTCAAAATGCAGGGAGGGGGGGTTCTGTTCCCCTCCAGAAACCTAGGTGGGTTTTGCAGCAATCCCCAGCAGAGAATGTGGGAGAAATGAGGCTTCGGCGATGCAGCTTTCAGTGGCTCCGGGGGGTTTCTCTGACACTCTCTTACTTAGAGTCCCGCCGCCATGCTGGAAGGGAGTCTAGGCACCAGGGTGGGGCACGGCCGGGTGACCCCTCACTCCTCCCAGCACACATCTGGGTCAGCAGCAAACTAGAAGGGGCCTGAGAAGGTCTCAGGAGACAGGTGGATTTGGGCATGTGCAGGGCGAGTCTGCAACATGTAACGAGGACAGCGTGAGTGTCATCCCTGGACAAGAGGTTTGGGCTTGGTTGTGTGTGTGTGTGTGTGTGTGTGTGTGTGTGTGTGTGTGTTTGAGTCACACCCGGAGATGCTCAGGGGTTATTCCTGGCTCTGCACTCAGGATTACTCCTGATGGTGCTCAGGGAACCATATGGGATGCGGGGATCAAACTCAGGTAGGCCACGTGCAAGACAAATGCCCTCCCCACTGTGCTATGGCTCCAGCCCCTGGGCACAAGCTTTTGACTGGAAGGGGGACGAGGGGACCAAATCTTAGTCAACCACTGAATTACACATGAATCCCTCGTGTCTGCGGCCTTTGGGCCGGCTCGTCACCCAAGCCCCATGTGCTCACTCCCGTGATACTGCAGCCCCCAGTGACCTTCTGCTGACATCCCAGTGGCCCCCAGCCACTTCTCTCACGTCAGACCCTAATTTCGGCTCCCCAGCCTTGTGGAGGGGAGATTCTCCCCCAGTTCTCAAGGCCTCCCTCTGCCGGTTCCCTCTCATTGTTGTGGCCTTCCCGGAACTGGGGCATCTGCCGCCCTCTGAGCCGGCTGGGGAGCCCGGGAGGCGGCAGCCCTGACCTGCGGCCATTAGCGTCCAGCTGGCGCCCACCTCGCTTAGCGGGCAGCGGCGGCAGGACGCCAGGCGAGCACGGGGCGGCCATTCTTATGATTTATTCAGATACTCATTACCGTAGATCTATTTTTACACAGAGGTGAAGATGTGCACTGATGACGGTTAATCATTTATAATTCCACAGACCGGTTGGAAGCCAACGCACTATCAAAGCCCAGCTCAGCTCTGCTCACCCCAGAAGAGGGCGGAGATACCCTACAGCCCACAGGGCACCGTCTGCCAGAGCACCATTGCGGAGTGGGCCTGGGCTGGGAGAAGCAGGTGTGGGTCAAAGAGGGAACCCCCTCTCCCTGCCAGGCCAGACGACTTGGCACAAGTGCTCAGGTGCCTACACGTGGAGCTGCCAGAGCAGGCTGCGTGAGAGAGAGGATGGCGGGAGAGAGGGTGGCGGGAGAGAGGGTGGCGGGGAATGGCCAGGCAGGAGAGACGCCATGTGGGAGAGCGGCTCATGCCGAAGCATCAAGCAGAGGCCATCCGGACCGGCAGCCTGTGGCCCAGCGAGGAACGGGGGGAGCCGCGCAGCCGGGTCTGCGCCTCTGCCTTCTTGGCCTCTGAGGGGAAGCAGGTGCTCAGCGGCATCTTCTGCTCTGCTAGGCTGATTTGCCACATCTGGGCTGTCCGCCTCAGGACCAGGCCTGACAGGACAGCATGAGGCGGTGGGCAGCTTGCTGCAGGCGCCCATCTCAGGGGAGCGACCCACGCTCCGGCCTCTCCAGCCACTGGAAGGCCCTGCTGTGGGTTCTGACTTCTTGGCTCCCACACGGCCCCCAGTCAGGAAGGCTGTGGACAGGCTTGGTCTCGCAGATGCCAGAGAAATGGCCTTTGCCGCATCAGTCCTGAGACAACCTGTGATGGTGCTGACGGCCAAGACCCTCTCACAGGTGCTCTCCCTGCAGCGCTGCCTACCCATCAGCCCAATGTCAGCCACAGTCCCGGACGCGCCACAGTCAAGGGCCTCCCGTGGCTCAGCTCACAGCACCAGAGTCTGGCTCTGGGGAGCCCCTGCCCGCACAGCTACCAGGAAAATACTGCACCAAGTTACTTACCGTTCGCGGGGCCTCGGCGGGAGCAGCATGGAGGAGGCCTGAGTCCGGGCCCACACTTCACCTGTCAACCAAAGGAAATGTCTTAGTGGCTGTGCACGAGAGCTGGGATGAAGAAAGGCACGGCGGGCTGGGGGCACACGGGCAGGCCTGGGCGCGGCGGGGCTGGACAGGAGGGGTCCCACCCCCTTTCCAAACTCTTGGCCATGGGGTACAGGGTGCTGCCCCAACAATATTCATTTCCTGGGGCTTCCTGAGTCAGACAGGACTCTGCACAAGGGCAGGGCAGAGGGAAACAGGGGCCAGCAAGCAAAGCTGCGGCCCGGCATGGGCAGGATGGAGGCCATGGGGGGGCGTGACCTGGCCTACAGGCTGCCCCATGGGCTCCCCTAAGTGGAGGAGGCACCAGAACACTCACAGCCCGTCTGACTCTGAGCAGGGGCCCCCACAGGAGGCACCACTCTGGGCCCCGTCCCTAGCCCCAGACCCCAAATCTTCCTCAAGTCCCAACAGAAACAAGTCCCAGCAGCGGACCCTGCTGGTCTCGGGCTTAGAGCCCCCAGTGTTTGCCTACCTCCCCACGACCTGGGGTCCCCTCAGATCGCAAAGCTGCCCCCAGACCCAGCCTCCTCCCAGCCCCTAGAGGCGTTGCCTGTCCTGCGTGTCTGCGGGGCCAAGTCCCAGCCTCGGGACTGAAGCGGAGGTGGCCGCTCCCGAGCCAGATGCGCTCCAGCCTCACCCGGTCCAGCACTGCCCTGCTGGCGGCAGAGAAGGCCTTTTCGGACTCAGGGGTCAGGTGACAGCAGGGGTGCGTGCAGGGGCGGGGCACGGGCTCCTGGTGCTCCCAGCCAGAGGCTGTGGGGGTCCCCGTTACCTCAGGGACTCCACGTGCAGGAGAAGAGGGGGCAGTGCAGAGAGGGTCTGAGGGGAGAGGGACAGGCTTAGGGGTGTGTCAGGGAATGCCAGTCACTGCCAGGCTGCTGGGGAGACCCCGGGCCTTGCCTCTCTCCCACCCCCAACTCGGGGGCGCCAGCACCCCTCTCTTTATTTCCATCCCACTGTTCTTATCAAAGCCCTAACAGCACATATTTTGTTAATTGTACAAACCTAATGGGGGAATGCATTGGCAAAAAAAGGGTAATGGCCGTCAGACCGGCAATAAAACAAAATTAATGGCCCATAGGAAGAAATCATGTCCACTTAATCCTGGCTCTGAAACTCTAATAGAATAATGGGATGCCGGCGAGGGCTCCTCCCCAGTGCGGCTGCTGGCACCGTGTTAATCACTTGCAAAGCAGGCCACAGACCACTCGCTCTGGCCCTCCAGGGGAAGCAGCGGACCAGGAACATTTAGTGCGTGCTCGTCACTGACACGCGTCGCTGCCACCCCAGGTGACTTGGGGAGAGCTGGCCAAGGGCGCCGCACAGCGGGCTGAAAAGTGCCACATGAACCCCCTAAGAGCGCTACTTCCTGCGTGCCTCAGGGTGGCAGGCGGGCTGCGTCTCGGCCTCGACAGCGGCCCCAGAGGCAGCCAGCCATTCGCCATGTGTGCCTGGTGCTGGCCACACTGCCCACACTGAGAACATGGGGCCACTCCGGGCAGAGGGGCCGAGGGAGCCCAGCCTGGGGCCTCACAAGGGCAAGGCACCTCACGGGCTGCAAGCATTCCAGCTCACTCAAACCCAGGGGTTCGGCTCAGGACCACTTTAAGGGGGCTGCTCAGCAGCCGTGGCCTGCAATGTGGGACAGAGTCCAACCCCTCCCCACACCGGTAGGCCCCAGGGGCCGGGGTGTTGAGGTCACTTTCCTGGGTCAGGAATCGGGGTGTCAGGGATGTGGGCGGGCTTAGCTGATGGAGGCGAGCTGAGTGTCTTTCCTGCTAGACAATGGCCTTGTCCACACCACATCCTGGGAGAGTCACAGGCCAGGCCCAGGGAGGCCTTGAGGGGGCAGCAGGAAGGTTCTGTGGCCTCTGTCGCCCCTTGGAAGCCAGCTCGGGAACAGCTCACATAGCTGGTCTGTGAGTTGTGCAGGCTGGCTAATGCCAGGGAAGGAGCGACCTTGTGTGGTGACGGGGGCAGGGAGGACATTTCCTACCCTTGTATCTGCGTCTGAAGCAAACCCTGTGTGACACGTCCATAGGCTGCGATTACATAGACAGACCGGCACATTCGGAAGGAGCTGCAAAGTCTCAGAAACAGCAGAACCAAGGACTAGAGAGAGCATAGAGGGCAGGGGTGTTTGCCTTGTGTGCAACAGACCCGGGTTCGACCCCTGGCACCACAGGAGTGAGCCCTGAGCACCGCTGGGTGTGGCCCCCAAACTGAAAACCAAGCCAGAAACAGAAAAACTAGAACCAAGCCCTGAGAAGCCACACAGCAGCTCCAGGCATGGTGTCCCTGTGCTCGGAGCGCAGAACAGGGACAGAGAAGATGGAGGCAAAGGTGGGGAGACAGAGGGGCAGGGGAAGGAGGAGGTGGGAGGAGGACCAGGGCGGCTGGAGCAGCTCCTGTGCCCAGGAAACGGCATGGTGGAAGCCAGCTTTGTGCTTAATCAGGGGGTGGGTGCCGGACACGGGCGTCCAGCTCCTGGCAAAGGACACACCTCTGCTAGCAGGAATCGCGATCAGAGAGCAGAGAAGGTCCCCAGAAGAGAAGAGGCCCCACCGCTGGCGCCGTGCACATAGGGAGGTGCAGGGAAGGGTCGGGCCAGCCTTGGCTGGAGAAGATGATCACCCCAAACTCTCCTCCCGGGCTCTTGCTCGCACTCGACTCCTTCCCGCCAAGTCCCTCTGGGGGCTGGACCTGGGTATCGGTCACAGAAAATGAGCAGAGCTTGCTTGTGGGGCTGGGCAGCTGCGAGCTGGAGGTGCGGGGTCCCCTCCTGGATCCCCCTGCACACGGTGGGGCTGTTAGTTTCCTGCATTTGCTGTGCTAACTTGGCTCCAGGGTATAACACCAATCTGAGAACCAACCAGGTAGGAAAACTGGGCCTCTCCTTTTCCTAAAGGGCTCCCCAACTTCGCCCACAAGCCCTGAGGGGACGTCCCTCCCCGGCTGCCCCCCTCAGTCTCCACCCAGATGCTCTCTGCGTGCCGTCGGGGAGCCAGTGGGGTTCCTGGCAGCAGTAACCACCGGAACAATCACTCTCCCGAGCAGCTGTCTCCACCTGGCACCTGCTGGCCAAGGAGCCGGCAGCTGGCAGTGGCTGGCTCAGGGAGACTCAGCACACGGAGGGCCTTGGTGGGGCTGCAGACCCTGCCTTGGGGGAACAGGTGTGGGGGGGGTGGGGGCTCTGTGGCCCCTTCTCCTGGCCACGCTGCCTCTGTGGGCACCACAGAGACCTGCGTACAAGTGACCAGGGGCTGAAACGGCATTGAAATTGCCACCCGTGAACCCGATCCCAGCCTGGCACAGGGGATGGAGAAGCTCAGGCAGCGGCCACCCGCCACAAGAGCCACACTCAAGGCTGGCGAGGTCGCTCACTCCCAAGGTCTTGCACGGCTTCTCACGCCCCATCCCTGCTCAGCCCCTGCGATGGGAGCTCGGCCTCCCCAGACTCAGGGCCTGGCCAAGGACCACAAAGACGTCCAGGGCTTAGAGTACAGGGTCACTACCAGGCAAGGAGGTGTCCACGGTGCACTGTTGGGACTTAAGGAAGAGCCTTTGTCCACTGGGAAACCCCAGCCAGGCCCTCCAGAGGCTGATGAAGGTCGTCAGGAGCTCCTGGGGCTCAACTGTTGGCTTGAGCGGGACAGCTCAACTGTCCTGCTGAGTCTGGGGTACCGGGGCAGCCCATAACTAGTGAAGACACACACACTCATAAGGTCACACACAGACACGTGCACATACTCACATACATGCACACACACACTCACAAGGTCATTCACAAATAACACACATACATACACACATTCACAAGGTCACACACATACATAAACACATGCACGCACACACACATTCACAAGGTCACACACATACATACACACATGTACACACTACATACAGAATACATACACACTCACAAGCTCACTCACATACATATATAGTCACAAGTTCACAGTAATACATACACATATACACATGTACACACATGTATACATATGCTTACACAATACACACTTACACAATAATAAGGTCACTTATACACACAACTCTCAAACACACAGATGAACACCCACATACAGGAATCTGGAGAGCCTGAGTCAGGCCTTTGTGAGTGACCTCTGGCAAAGACTGACCTTTGGCCCTGCTCCCTGAGGATCTTTGTGACAAGAGACAATGATGAACCCTCAAGGTCACCTTACCAGAAACTCACCCAGGTCAGGGAGAATGTGTGCAGGGGTCTCCAGTGCCCCTCGGAGAGTGGGGACAGCCCAGTATGGAGCCGTCCCTGCACCAACTGTTCACACGTTTGTCTGGTCCTGACCCCTGGTTCCCGATCCCTGATTCTGATTCCTGATTCTGATCCCTGACTCCATACCTGATCCTCAATACTGATTTCTAATCCCTGATCTTGATTCCCAATCCCTATCCCTGATCCCTGATCCCTGATCCCCATCCCTGATCCTGAAACCTGATCTCTGATCCCCATCCCTGATCCCTGATCCTTGATCCCCAGACCTGATCCCTGATGCCTGATCTGATTCCTGATCCCCAAACCTGATCTCTGATCCCCAAACCTGATCCCTGAATCCTGATCTGATTCCTGATCCCTGATCCCCATCCCTGATCCCCAAACCTGATCCCTGATCCCAATCCCTGATCCTAGTGTCCAATCCCGGTCCCAACCCCAGGTCCTCTCCAGCCTCCAGCTTCCGTTGGGGCTTGGCTGCAGGGGAGGGGGATCACAGCCCACCTTCTCTGTACCCCTCGGGGTAGGGGTGAAACTCTACCATCATTTGGGGACCACAAGTTTTTATGAGGTGCATCAGGCAGGTGGGGGAGGGGTTCTGTTCTGAAGAATTCAGGTCAATAATTCATAGACGCATCTTTAAAAGCCTCCTGAAACAAATCGCGCACACACTGTGTGACATTTGAAGAAATTCGCCAAAGCTGCCCGGCGAGCGTGATAAATATACACAGCCAATAATAACAAGTTACTTAAACTTGGGGCCCTCAATGATTTATTGTCCCCCAATCCTTCCCAACACCCAGACACAGAGTGGCCACCTCTCACCACCAGGACCATCAGATGCCACGATGCAGTGGCGCCTCTCCCCCGACCTCTCACAGCTGCCTGTCTCTGCACTTCCGGCCAGGAGAAGGTTGAAGTGCCCAGTGCCCACATGTCCCCGTTCCTGTCCCTGCCCCCCCCGGGCAGACCCTGGCCCAAAGAGCGCGGCCGGGCTTAGTCCCTGAGTGGATGCCACAGTGGGACGCGGAGCTCTGCGGCCTGCACATGCTGACCGGTGGGCAGGGGACGGGATCTGTCGCTCAGACATGGGCCCCTGCTACCCAGAGGGCCGCAGCCCCTCTCCCATCTGGGGAGGTCTTTCCAGGTCGGGGCCCTGTGCTGGTCAGGGGCGCTGCTAGGAAGAGTGACCAGCCCAGCAGCTAGAAAGCTGGAGCCACCAGCCTGGCCTCTAATGGCGGAGACACGTGCCCAGGGAGCACCGAGGAACTGCTTCTCCCCATCTCCCTCTCCAGCCTCTCCGCCTCGTTCCCATCTCAGAGTGGGGTCAGCTTCCAGGGGCTCCCAGGGCCAGCTTTGGTCCTGCTCTGTCTCTCCCAGAAACCCACACTCGCTCGGCAACTCCCCACAGCGCCAGGTCTCGTGTCTCCTCCAGACGCTTGGCAGGGGCTGCACAGACCTTGGTGGAACAACAACACGTGACACGGTTCAGAAACTCTCCAAGTACGAGGGGCCAGAGAGACAGCAGAGCAGGCAGGCGCTTGCCGGCCCGCAGGGCCCCTGAGCAGAAGTCAGCCCTGAGCACAGAGCCAGGAGTCAGCCCTGAGCACAGAGCCAGAGTCAGCCCTGAGCACAGGCCAGGAGTCAGCCCTGAGCACAGAGCCAGGAGTCAGCCCTGAGCACAGAGCCAGGAGTCAGCCCTGAGCACAGAGCCAGGAGTCAGCCCTGAACACTGCCGAGTGTGGCCCCCAAAAAAACTGTAAAAAAAATCTCCAAAAGTATAAAAATATCTGTCCCTGCCCTCATCCCAAAATCTCCCACCTTCCGAGCAGATACAAAGATCATTTTGTTTCCCCCTTAAATATGTGCTTTTCTGCCCTTGGTGGATTTTTTGTTTTTAATAATTTCAGTGTCTCGGGGACCTTTTCCGTAACTGTCAGCTGGGTCCAATGATTCCCCACTTCTGCTTTCAAATGTACAGAGTCCCACTGAGCCTCATCTGTGGGATATTGGGGTTCGAAATAAATGATCTTTCGCTATTACAAAGAAGAAGCAAGTTCCTGCGTCGTTTCACGTGTGTAAACATCTGTGTAGGAAGGACCAGCCCTACAATATGGAACTGCTGGATTGAAAGACAAGTAAATGATGGATCATTTTGATAGAAATTGCCAAGTTGCCTGTCAAAGGGGAAAACGCTGATTGGCTCTGTGAAACGGTTCCCTAGGGCCCCACACTGGATTTCTGCCCATCTGACACCTGAACGAGGGTCTCAAGAGAGCGCAGAGGGCGGGACACAGGGGAGTCTGATCCCAGCAGCCCCTGGTCCCCTGAACACCACTGTAGCAGCCGCACCCAAGTGCCACTGAGTGGAGGTGCTTAAAACCCAAAATAAATTAAAGTAAACAAACACAGTTAGAGCAGACTGAATTTCAGGGATGACTCCGCGTGCATTCTCTGCCTGTGTTTTACCTGCAGGGTGTTGTTGAGGTTGATTTTCAGGGGGCTCTTGGTACGCCAGGAGGCTAGTCCTGAGGCAAGTTGCACAAAAAGTTCCCAGATGGCGGCATGTCCCTGGACTTTGTGATTTTGGGCTGTTTGTTTCATTTTATCGGTTTTTGCAGGGGGGTTGGGGCACAGCCCACAGCGCTCAGGTGCTCCTCATGGCTCTGTGCTCGGAGATGACTCCTGGTAATACTCCGATGCCTGGAGTCGGCTGTGAGAGGCCAATGCCTCCCTCCTGTCTCCGGACTCCCAGGCCGGGAGCACTCACCTCCCGCTCGCACCGCCTCTGCCACGCCCTGCAGGTGACTTGACTCTTTCTAGCTGCCGGCACAGACTCGGGGGTCCTGTCTGCGGCCGCCTCATGGCCCAGAAGGAACCTGGAAACCGAGGTGACGTTCAGAGGGGACACGGAAAGAGCCTGGGTGCTGCCGATGTCTCGGGACCAGGGAGTCAGCACCTCGAGCGCAGCCCAGCAGGACACTCCGCGAGCCCCCCACAGCCACTATGGCTCGTACCAGAGTGCTCCCTGCCAGCCCCCGCACTGTGGCTGAGGCGCCTGATACTTCTCCCGTCAGAGGACCTGCCACAGCACCCACACCTGCAGGCAGGACCCGGGACCCTGCAGCCTTAGTTACTCCAGGTCCTGCTCCTGCCACTACCCCCCACACACACACACATACAAAGGTCCTATCCCTCCTCCCCCACTGATCTCTCAATGTTCTGCCCCCCATCAGCTCCTGAGACCACCTACCCTCACCACCTCCTGGGACCACCTATTCACATCACCTCCTGGGACCACCTGCCCCATCACCTCTTGGGACCACCTGCCCCATCACCTCTTGGGACCACCTGCCCCCATCACTTCCCAGGACCACCTGCCTCCATCACCTCTTGGGACCACCTGCCCCATCACCTCCCAGGACCACCTGTCTCCATTAACTCTTGGGACCACCTGCCCCCATCACTTCTTGGGACTACCTCCTCTCCATCACCTCCCGGGACCACCTCCCCGATCACCTCCCAGGACCACCTGCCCCCATCAACTCTTGGGACCACCTGCCCCCCCATCACTTCCCTGCACTACCTGCCCCCATCACTTCCCAGGACCACCTGCCTCCATCACCTCTTGGGACCACCTGCCCCCATCACCTCCCAGGACCACCTTTCCCATCACCTCCTGGGGTCACCTGCCCCATCACCTCCCCAGGACAGCCCATCCCCTCCAGCAGCCAGTTTAGAGCCAGCCCCTTGGAGCTGCCCCTTCCCATCCCACTTTTCCCACAGATGTCCCTCAGGCCTTCCCAGTCCAGCTCGCAGAGCAAAGCCCACCACTGTATGAGCAAGGCAGGCGCAGGACCCCCTCGGTGGCCCCTTCCTGGCAGGTAGAAGTCTGAGGCCTGGGAAGAAACTCACAGTGGGTGCTCATGAGCCAGACCAGCCCCTGATAGACGATGCCCTGGCCTGCGCAGGCTGCAGAAAGGCACTGCAGGTGTGTGTGTGGGGGGGGAGCCTCCACAGTCCCCACCCTGCACTGGGAGGGGTACTCTTGTCCCCACACACTGGCACCCCAGAGAGGCCCTCCAGCCTGCACCCTGGGGAGAGAGGAAAGCTATGAGGACCAGAGGGCGCCCAGAGAGTCTGGGTCAGGGCCCCTCCTGCTCGGTGCTGGCTCCTGTCCCTGAGTTCCCCAGACCATGACCTGCAAAGCTGAGACTTGTGTGCCTGCTGATAAATGGGAGAGGGGAGCAGGGGGAGTGGGAGGGGGAGCAGGGAGAGTGGGGAGAGAGGAGCAGGGCAGGCGGGGACATGCTCTTGGAGGCCTCTTAGGTCTCCCTTCAGGCCTTGTTGGCTAGTGGATGATTCCGAGTGTGCTGTGTGTGTCATTCGGGTGTGCCGTGTTGTGCCATTCCGGGGTGCCGTGGTTGTGCCATTCCAGGTGTCGTGTTGCGTGTGATTCCGAGTGTGCTGTGTTGTGGGTGATTCTGTGTATACCATGTTGTGTGTGATTCCTGGTGTGCCCATGTGTGAGGCTACCGATTCTGTCTGTGCACATGTGAGGAGAGCATGGCTGTAAGCAGGTGTCTTTGCACATGACTGCCTGTTGTGTGATTCTGTGTGTATGCCACCAGCACGTAGGCCTCAGTGTAGCTGTGACTGTGGTCAGCTATGTGCCCCATGCACGCGTGTAGGTTCCTTGTGTTCCAAGCATGGCCATGTATGCATCTATGTGTTCCATGTATGGCTGTGCATGTGTGTGGATGCATGTTCGATGTGTGACTGAGCATACACATGCCTGTGGGTGGTTCTGTTCCACGTGTGGTCATGCATGTGTGTGCTCCATGTAACTGTGCATACAGTGCAGGTGAGTGCTGAGAGTTCCATGTAGGACTAAACCCATGTGTATGACTGTGTGTGGGGGTGCTTGTGCTCCGTGGAGAACTAAGCCTGTGTGTATGACTCTGTGTCGTGTGTGCGACTCTGCAGAGCATTGCAGGAGGTGGTAAGTGGGGAAGCTGGCACACGCTGGCTCCCTGCAGTTCAGGCATGCCCACGAGCTCCGCATGTGTCCAGCGGCAGGAGGTCTCACCTCGCCTGCTTCAACAATGCCCTCCTGTTGCCACAGCACCGGGCCCTGACATCAGCGGCACCAGCTGGTTATTAGCTGCTGAGACCTGGGGCCTGGGAGCTGCCAAAGAGAGGGGTGGGAGGGGCTGCCTTGGCTGAGGAGGGGTAGGGGGGTGTGGGTGTCCCTCCTGTCCACCCTCCAGTCTGCAGTGAGGTTAGGAGGGGGCAGGAGAAAGGGTGGATCCCGCAGACTCTTGGGCGTCTCTGAGACCCCCTGCCCCCATCTCAACCCTAGAATGGCTCCTTCCCCAGCTTCTCTGCCGAAAACCCCAGGTGCCAGTCAGACACTGGCCACAGAAGACAGCGACAGTCCCCTGACCCCGGCACCCTGCCCTTCCAGAACAGTCTGTGCTCTCTGCTGGCACAGAAGGGATGGTACAGAGGCCTTTCCTGCACTCACGGGGGGCCTCCGTGCGCTGAGAGACAGGAAACCCCTCGGCAGCAGCAGAGCTAGAGAGGCCCCCAGCTGGCCAAGCGGGCTGGTGCACAGACGCTGGAAAGATCGTTTCTCCCGCTTCCCCACCAGGCAGGAGGCAAAGGACCTGCAGAGCCTGGGGCATGCGGCCAGCCGGGGAGAAGGGGGGAGAATGGCCTGATTACCCCCGGCCTGGGAGGCCCCCCGGCCCCCAGCCCTGGTCATCGGTTTTGCTGGCTCAAAGCCCGGTCTGGGGCAGGCCGGGGAGACTCTTGCGGCCACCCTTTGCCTGGACACGTTCGTCCCACCTGCATTCACAAACCAGTTCCCACGGCCCAGAGCCCAGGCCCAGCTCCAGCATCCTGGCGTGAACAAGCTGATATCTGGACTGCCATGAGCACCCCCCCCCCCCCGGCTCCGGAAAACCCAGCCGGCCCCTCCCCCGGCTCCACCATGCTGCCAAGAGCAGAGAAAGAAAGCACCGACCCAAGTTTTCTTTTCACGGAGGGTTTCTTCTCTGCCGCTCCGTGCAGCGCCCGCCCAGAGTTTCTTTGTTGGCACTTCACACTCAGAAGCCAGCAGCCCCCTGGCCCTGACCCGGCCAGCCGTCGGGGCGCCTTTATCTCCCTCTCCTCCAAGCCACTGGCTGCCTCTTCCTCGCCCCCACTCCAAAGGACTCCTGGAGTGGACAGAGGCCTGTGTGGCCTGAGACACCGCCCCCACACACACACACAACCACCACCCTATGAAAGACTAAGGCATGTGTGAGGGTATGTCCAGGTCTGGGGTGCTGGTCAGCAGGTGAGAAGTGCCACCATATCCCACGGCTCCCGGGCGGAGGCTGTCACCGGGCTGTCCCTGGAAGGTGGGCCCCATGCACCCCTCACGCCATCTGCTGGGTTACCAGGAGACAGAGGGGCGGAGGGCAGAGGCCCCAGTGGCCAGGGCTGGAACAGTGGTCCCAAGAGAGGTGGCGGCCCTTGACATTCTACAGCTGCTGAGCGGGATCACAGTCAGGCTGCGCAGGGTCGTCAAAATTGTGATTCTGGGCAAGCTGCGTCTGTCACGTCTTTGCAGCTGACACGCTCTGCCCCGCTGCGGACAGGACCCTCTAAAGGGTGGCAGGATCAGAGCACAGCAGTTGAGCCCCACAACTGGCCTGGGGCCCTGCTTCCTTGGAAGGTGCCCTCCCTCAGGCACTCTCGGCCCTGCACCCATGACCCAGAGGACACAGGTTTAGTGCTCAAAGCTGTTGGCGCGAGCTTTGCTGAAACTGCATCTCCAAAGTATTTTGCAAAAATGGCCCCATCACTGACTCCTAGGGGGTTCACTTCACCCTCCTGACCCAGGAGAGGGGGTGGGTAGGAGACCCCAGAGCTGAGCACAGTGGGCGGCACAGGTGGGGAGATCTGAGGCCCGGACAAGGATGGATGGAGCCACAGGAATGGGCACTTGGTGGAAGGGGGCTGGGGGCACCCTGAGGAACCCTTTAAAGCTGGGCTGGAAAGCAGCACCCTGGAGCCCCAGCCACAGCACGGCGGGGTGGCGTTTGCCTTGCACAAGGTCGGCCCAGGTTGGGTACCCAGCACCACACATGGTCCCGCTAGAAGTGATCGTGAATGCAGAGCCAGGAGGAATCTGAGAGAGAGAGAGAGAGAGAGAGAGAGAGAGAGAGAGAGAGAGAGGAAAGAGGAGAGAGAGAGAAGAGAGAGAGAGCAGGGAAGGGACCAAGAAGCAGCAGTGAAGGGATGATTATGGGCCAAGGGCACCAAGCCAGCCCCAGCCAAGGTCCTCGGGAGTCACCTAGACTTGAAGGTGACTCCGGCAGTAGGTAACCAGATAACCAGAGCGGGGCCTGAGCAATGCTGTGGCACACACAGTCGGACCTGGGCCTGACTCCTGACTGTCTCCTGCTGGAGCAGTGGGACAGGAGGAGCAGCTCTGAGTCTCCTGCTTCCACGTCTTGGTAAGCACGAAAAGGACCATGCTGACAGGTAAGACAGACAGCTAAGGGGCTCACGGTCACTGAGTGTGGCCACAGGAGCAGGGGTCTTTATGGCAAAGGTGGTATGGGGAGGAACAGATGGCTGGGCTGGGAGCCTGTGACTGTCCCAGCCGCGAATGTCCCCGGCCAAGAGGCCGCCCAGCCTGTGAGGTCACTGTCGTCATCTGACCCCAATGGCAGGTGTAGCTGTGAGGCTGCCCGCCCCTCCTCCCGCCCATGTGAGCAGCTGACGCCATGGGGGCAAGTGGCAGGCTGAGAGCTCAGGAGGGGCGGGACAGGCCCCAATGCCATGCTGCAGGGTCCTGGGCTCCACTGTCGCCTCCTCAGCAAGCCGCCCCCCATACACGTGTACACATGCGCCGCACACACATGCATATATTTGCATGGATATACTTGTACACACATACATGCTTACACATGTACACATGCACTCACACATGTGTACACTTGCACATGCATATACTTGCACAATGCACACACATACACTTTCACACACTCAAGCACATATACTTGCACATGCACAAGCAGATACATAGCTGCACACACATTCTTGCATGTGTGCACACTTGCACACACACTTACACATACATACAACTGCACATACATACCTTTGCACATACTTGCATGCACACACATACATACATTTGTCACATCCCTATCACACACATTCACATACATTTACACACATATACTTGCACACACAATACATTCACACACACCTGCACACACATACATTTGCACACACATGCATTTGCACACACATACACTTGCAATGCACATACATACCTCAGACATGCCATACATACATTTACACACATACATACACTTGCGCATGCACATACATACCTCATACACACTTGCATGCACATGCACATACATACATTTACACACATACATATACTTACACACATACACTTGCACATGCACACACCTGCACACACATGCACATACATACATACACTTGCACACACATATACATACACTTGCACATGCACATACATACCTCACACACACTTGCACACACATGCACATATATACATTTACATACATACATGGGGCAGAGCTGCTACTGGCTCTCACTGTGCCTAGCCGCTCATGAGGTGCCGGGAGGAATGGCAGGTTCTAGCCCTGGCCCGCCACCCCAGCAGAGCCTCACAACAAGCCAGACAACCCCCACTCCATGAGGGGCCTCCATTTTTCCACATCCGGACTTCCCCCTCGTCAGAACTCCACCCAGCAGACCAGCCTATCACAGCCCGGCTCGCGCAGCCACTTGCGGCTGCATGGTTCATCAATAAATGCTGGATTTAGAGATGACTACAAGAGTATGCCACCCGCACGGCAGAGCCTGGCAAGCTACCCATGTCATATTTGATATGCCAAATACCAGTAACAATTATAGACCTCATTCCCATGACCTGATGGAATGGTTTGAGGTTCTTTATGTTCCTGGAGCAAGCAGGTGCCCTTGGGCTCTACTAGCATCAGACAGGACATATGGAGATGTTACTGGTGCCCGCTCGAGCAAATCGACCATGAACGGGAAGACAGTGCTACATACATACACTTGCACACACACACATACATACACTTGCACATGCACACACACACTTGACTACGACTCACTCCACTTACTCTTCCTCCAGGCCAATCCCCACGGGGCAGTGCAGGAGGCTCCTGGCAACTATGCCCCTGCCAGGATGCTTCTCCAGGGCAGAATTCCGGCCCCTGGGCAGGACGTGATAGGGGCAGCTCAGTGGCTGATGAAGGGAGGCAGTGAGGGCGAATAAGTGGTGCCTGGGGCCACAGAGGTAGCCCTGGGGCACAAGGAACCCTCAGCCCCACAGTGTGCTCTAGCATGTTGTCACCCTCGCAAGCAGGGAAACTGAGGCACAGAAACAGAGGGAGGAGAGAGGAACAGGATGTGAAGGGGGGAGCACACCTCTGAGTGTCCAGTATCTTCCTGCAGGGGTGACCCTGTGGCCCATGTAGCACAACTGCCCATGTGCGGACCCAGGCCCGAGTTACCACTACCCGCAGGTGCAGACAGACCCACATGGTACCACGTGCTCCACATGGACCCAGGCCCCATGGCACGGCAGCCCACATACAGCTCTCAGGTGGGCGCAGCCCCTACTTCCCCCAGGCTGCCTCTTTCCACGGTCAGAGATGCTTGCTGCAGGCGCCCTGTGGCCTCCATCTCCACGCTCCCCAGGGGCCCCCACGCAGGCATCTTCCTCGCTCCTTCCTCCCAAGCCCCCGGGTTCGGTCCACTCATGCTGTAATTAATCAGCCTGTCCCTGCTGGTGACCTCCCCTGCGTCCAGTCTTCATTATTATTTAACTCGAGCACTGTTCCTTCCCTTCTCGAGAGCCGCCTCCCCAATTAGAGGACTGTTGTGGGAGGTGAGATGTGGAGCTGGGGCCCGTGCCTCGGGCGGGGTCAGGTTTGGGACCCCAGGTTTGGGTGGGCTGAGCAGGGGGCACCAAGGGGGACCCTGGGCTTAACTGAGGAGCTGCCAGGGGGGAAAGAGACCCCTGGGGTCACTGGGCAGGAGGCAGAGTCTGCTCTTCTGAGCAGGAGGCCCAGCGGCTGACTGACCTGAGCATGGGACAGGGGAGGGGCACAAAAGACATGGCTCGGGGCGTAGCAGAGGCCCTAGGTCCAATCCCTGGGACAGACACAGGCCTGGTGGCCCCTGAGCACCACAGGAGAGACAGGGAGAATAAAATGAACTTATACTTGGATGCCACTAAGAAATAGATGGGAGGGGGCTGGAGCACCACCGTGGGCAGGGTGCTAGCCTTGCATGCAGCTGACCCAGGTTCAATCCCTGGCATCCCATATGACCCCCTGAGCCCTGCCAGGAGTGACCCCTGAGCACAGAGCCAGGAGTGACCCCTGAGCACAGAGCCAGGAGTGACCCCCTGAGCACAGAGCCAGGAGTGACCCCCTGAGCACAGAGCCAGGAGTGACCCCCTGAGCACAGAGCCAGGAGTGACCCCTGAGCACAGAGCCAGGAGTTAGCCTTAAGCACTGCCCAAAAAACAACAAAAAAATTATTTGTGCCTAAAATAAAATTTAAAAAATAATCAAAATTAAAAAGAGTAACAATAGAAACTATGGTTTGCCAGACCCAGTCGCCCGTGGGTCTGGCAGTGAGAGTGACTCGTCGGGCCCGGCAGAGCTGGCGGAGGGCGGGTGGCAGGCGCTGGCCCCAGAGGACAAGAGCCTCGCTGGGGCCAGACCGAAGCAGAATCGGGCATGTGAGCTCAGGCGGCGGGTCCAGAGGCCTCGCATAGCCGCCACTACTGGGCCTTCCAGAAGCCCTGGACGGGCCGTGGACACGGAAAAACTTACCGCAGGGAAATTCCATTACCAGGGGCCATAGATTTGAGACTGCAAACATTTTACCTCATGGTGAAAGGGTTTTAAAACCGCGAGCACCTGGCAGCTGGTGGCAGGGGTGCTGGGAACAAACGGGGACCCAGCAGCCTCGTCAAGAAACGAGTCAGAAGCACGGAGGGGCTGTGGGGCAGGGGGCACAGGGTGTCGGCCCCGGGACCACGGGCAGGTGTCTCCTGGGGGGTCTGAGCAGTTGGGGATCCCAGGAATGAGGGGCCTGAGCAGAGCATCTGGACTCCTGCTGCCTGAGACAGGTCTCCGCCCCATGGCCCCGCATCCTAGCCCAGGGGTCGGTGCCCGCGGAAGCAGGGCTGTGGGAAGAGGGGTGTGGGGTGCAAGCATCAGCTCTGAGCATGTCCCCGTGCCCCATCGGGCGCAGGGGCCCCTGAGGGGTGGGCCGGGGTGTCCCTTGGATGTCTGGGGTGAGCTGGGAAGGCCTCTGGGGGATCCAGGCAGGCCCGGTCTTTGGGGGAAAGGAGCCAAAGAAAAACATGTATTTATACCGTGAACTTCCCTCCTCTCCGCTCCCTGGGCTAACTGATTAATTAAGGGAACACAAAGGCGGCTTGTTGGGCCCCCGCCGCGGGGACCCTCTGTTTCTTTAAGCCGGCCTAGCAAACAGGAAACAAAAGGCTTAATTCTGTCTGGTTCCATGAAGGGGCTGCATGGCACAGCGCCCGCCGGCAGCCCACTGCCCGACACAGCCCCCTCCCCGCGCCTCCCCAGCCCGGAGCTGACCAAGCCTGCCTGGGGGTGGGGACACGCCTGCAGGGAAGGCAGAGGTTTGCACAGAGGCCCCTGGAGTCGGCCATGTGGCTCATTCAGGTGGGGCGTGGGGGACCAAGGGGGAGTGGGCGGAAGCGAACATGGGGGACCACGTCACAGCCCTCCTATCTCAGATGCCCCTTTGCCTACTCTTGGCATGTAGTCGCACAGCGCCACGCTGCAGTGACCACCCTCAGAGGGGGCCTCACCCCTGTGCTCTCAGGCACACCTGACACACAGGTATTCTAGGGGACCCCAGAATGGGGTGTTCAGGCCCAGGCAGCAACCGGCCACATGGCTCAGCCCTCAGCAGGGAGGGGGAGGAAGAGCTCCCTCCTCCCTGTGAGAGTCTTTTTGGATCCAAGGCCCCGGTGGCCACGAGGAGGGAGAAGGTGGAGGAAGGTGGAGCCAGGCCTCACCGTCCCCAGCCTGGGGCAGCGAAGGCCTGGCTGCTGCTTTGAACTCTGAACTGGATCACGAGCCCTTAGGGAGACAGCAGAGCAAGGGCGCCTACCCGCCTTCCTCCAGGAGGTGGCCCAGCAGACGCCCACAGATGCTCCTTGGGCTCCTGCCGCTGTCCAGCGCCATCACAGGTCAGCACTGACACGGCCGCTTGGGAAGGTGGTCCTGCCTCTGAGGGGTAGCAGGGTGTTGGTTGGCGGGGAGACAGCCATGGGCACTGCCTGGCACCGGGCCAGCAAGAGAAGAGTCAGGGCTGGGCCCAGCAGAGCGTCGCCCGCGGTCAGGATGTCTGAGGGCCATGGGGCTCGCATCAAGGACGATGGCCGGGTTCTCAGCCGGCGCTCTGCAGGGACACGGGCCTCAGGAGAGAATCTCCCCATCGGGCACTCTGCGAGGAGGACCATGTGCAGGGAGGCCCGCATGGAGCCCCTGTCAGGGATCCCCGAGGAAGAGCCCGGAGGAGGGGTCATGGTTCAGAACCACCCAGGTGAGACTGACTACCCCACAGCTGGACACCCCTTTCCCCCAGGGAAATGACAAAATAAAACACCAATGAGCTTCCTGCCTGGCGAGTCTCAGAGGATGAGAGTTCCCCTATGTACGGGGCGGGGCAAGGCCCGAGGAGGGGAGGGAGCAGAAACCCAGACCACCCACTCTGAGGTCAGCAGCATCCTGGAGCACGGCCGCCCTGCACACCCTACCCACAAGGGACTCAGTCTATCCCACAGGCGGTTTGGGGCTGGTCGGGGGCAGGGCGGGAAGCCAGAGGGTCAGGAGACTTTCCGGGCCCCCACCCCATCTCAGGAAGGACAGACTAGGACCCGCCCACCCAGGCCACACAGCCCACTGCCCCCAACGCTTCTCCAGCCAAGTGGACTCTGCGGCCTCTCGGAAGAAAAAGTGCCCCTGGGGCTGCAGGCACAGCAGGGTAGCTGCCCACTGACCACGTGGACACTCAGACATGCCCAGTGAGGGGGTCACTTCAATCCACTTCAGAGGCCCTGCCCTCGAAGAACGGCCTTCCTCTAAGCCAAGGAGTCCAGGCGGCACGGGCAGAAGGGACCGGCTCCTCCATCCCCATTCACCCTTGCCCCGTCCTGGGGCTGTGCGGCTTCTCCGTGGAAAAAAACACACTCAGAGTCAGGGTGCAGGGACCCCGGTGAGTCGGGGCTGGGGCAGGCGTCACTGTCAGCTGAGGGGGTCCCCTGGGTGGCACCACTCTCAGTCACAGGCCTCAGGAGGTCCCCAGAGACCAGCCAGGAGTCAGGAGCCCAGCACCCAGTTAGCACAGGAAGTGAACCTGGGGAGAGAGCCAAGTTCAGGGCCAAGTTTGGGGCTCATGAGGGGTACACAAGTCTAGGGTCATGGCCTGCCCCCGTGTCCCCAATAGCAGAGGGAGCCGGAGTGTCAGAGCAGCCCGCGCCAGCTTCCCAGACAAGCGGCAGGGGAGAGGGCAGGGCAGTGGGCAGGGGAGAGGGCCAGGCAGTGGGCAGGGCAGTGGGTAAGAGAGGGTAGGGGAGAGGGTAAGGGAGAGGGCAGGGCAGGGCAGTGGGCAGCGGTAGTGGGCAGAGGCAGTGGGCAGCAGTAGTGGGCAGTGGGCAGTGGCAATGAGCAGGGCAGTGGGCAGGGCAGTGAGCAGGGCAGTAGGCAGCACAGTGGGCAGCGGCAATGGGCAGTGGCAGTGAGAAGAGCAGTGGGCAGTGCAGTGGGCAGTGCAGTGGGCAGTGCAGTGGGCAGTGCAGCAGTAGTGGGCAGTGGCAGTGAGCAGGGTAGTAGGCAAGGCAGTGGACAGTGGCAGTGAGCAGGGCAGTGGGCAGTGGCAGTTAGCAGTGGCAGTGAGCAGAGCAGTGGGCAGGGCAGTGGGCAGGGCAGTGGGCAGCAGTAGTGGGCAGCGGCAATGGGCAGTGGCAGTGAGCAGAGCAGTGGGCAGAGCAGTGGGCAGTGCAGCGGGCGGCAGTAGTGGGCAGTGGCAGTGAACAGGGTAGTAGGCAAGGCAGTGGACAGTGGCAGTGAGCAGGGCAGTGGTCAGTGGCAGTGGGCAGTGGCAGGGGAGAGAGCAGTGGGCAGGGCAGTGGACAGAGTAGTGGGCAGTGTGAAGGGCAGCGGCTCACAGCCAGACCAGCAGGCTTGGGCTTTTCCGCCTCACTGCTGCGGAACCCCTGGATCAAGGGTTGAGCTCTGAGCCCATTTGGGCAGTGACCAAAGCCTTCCCTAGAAGCCGGAATGTCCTGCCCCTACCCAGCAGTAGGCTGTGTGGCCTGGGCTTGGCCCTTAACCTCTCTGTGCCCCGTCCCTTCATCGACAGCGCCAAGAGGCAGAGGGCTCCGAACTCACAGACGCGTGCTGGGGCTCACGGGCTCAGAACAGTGCCCAGCACAGGTCAGTGCTGAGTGGCTGAGCCCCACCCTGGAGCCCCCAGCCTTGCTGTCTGGCCACCCTGTCCCTGAGCCTGCTTAAAGCCACGCAGGAGGGCAGGGACCACGCGAGGCCTCGCAGGAGGGTGGCTCTGACTGAGGGGCTGAGCAGCGCCCCGCAGGAGGATGCAGCAGGGCAGTGACCCTGGGGACACCCACGCCCTCAGAACCCCCACACCCCCAGGGCACCTCTTTAGGGGAAGGGAGCAAAGACCACGAAGGGTTCCTGACCTGGAAACAGATGTGGAAACGGGGTGCGGTGCAGAGAAGGGGATCATGGGGCCATGGGAGGCTCGGACTTCCTTCCGCCCTCACACACAGGGGGACTCTCTCCCGCTGGCCCTTGGATAGCTCCGTGCCTGGCATGTGTCAGGTCAGGGACCAGCAGGGACCAGGGCAGCTGCACCCACCTCTGGTCCCTTCTATAGTCCCTGGTCTGCAGAGCAGGGCACAGGTCGGTCCCCAGTGTGCAGCCCTGATTCTAGGCAGGGCTCTGCCCCTCTCTGGGTCCTTCCCAGGCACTGAAGGGACAGCCGCCATACCTAGGCACATTCGTGGGTCCAAGCAGACCACAGGCAGAAAATTGCCCGCGTACAGCAGGAAGCAATAGCTTGAAACAGGAAAATTGAGGCCAGAGTGATAGTCCAGCAAGGAGGGCATTTGCCATGCACCCAACCCAGGTGAACCCAACCTGGGTTTGATCCCCAGCATCCCATATGGTCCGCTAAGCACTACCAGGAGTAATTTCCGGATGCAGACCTTGAACGCCACCGGATGTGACACAAAAAGGAGAAAAAAAGAGGAACAGAGCCTCAGCTTCACAGCAGGACGCAGGGCAACTCCGCAGACTGACGTGACCCATATGTGGAGCTGAGGAAGGTCCAGCAGTGGTTCTGTAGCTCTGCCTGTGCTGGGCGCCTGCTGGGCAGATGGTGACTAGTGGCCACAGCTGAGCTGCCCTCGGAGGCTGGAGAAGTGATGGCGGCCCAGAGCCCATGGGAGAGTTTCCTAAAGCCATGAGGCCTCGGGAGCCGGCCAGCAGTGGCCGAGTGGAGACACGTCATCCTGCACCCAACGGCAGACACTTCTGCACCTGCAAAGCAGCTGGCCCTCAGCGCAGGGGCACCCGGAGCCCCTGCTGACCCCACAGGGCTGCCGCAGAGTTCTGGGGGACAGCTGAGGGTTCAATCAGAGGGGACACTCAGGCGCTGCCCGGCCAGTCACAGCCTTTCCTCCTTGGACCTAGCAGGCCCTGCGAGCAGCTGCTCCCCACATGTTCCGAGCCTGGAGCTACATGAGGCAGAGGGCAACGTCAGGTAAGGGGGACCCCCACCAGCAAAAGGGTCCTGCACCCTCATCTCGAGCTCCTTCAGATACGTCCAAGGACTGCGGCCTCTGCCCACCCAAGTTCCCTGGAGGATGGGACGAAGACCTGGGGACCCGGGGTGGCAGTCGCCTTTCTCCACTCTCCCTCCTCTCTCAGAGGTCCCCTTGGGCAGGGTTCAGGAGCCTCCCATAGAACATGCTGGAGCTGCGTATGTCACCGTCATGCCAGCGCTGAGGGGCTTTGTTGGGGGCGAGGGCCAGCACGGAGCAGCCAGCACAGAGCACCTGGACCACCCCACAGCCACACTCGATGCAGGTTCCCCACACAGAGGCTCTTGCTGAGCTCAGTGACCCAGAAATGTGAGGCAGACACAAACAGGGGCCATGAATTATCCAGGTGCTGCGGCGGGCGCTGGACCAAGTGGGCCACCCCACCAGCGCCGACTGCTCCTGAATTAACGCGGCAGTCAGGGCGGGACAGGGGAGCCGGTTCCCTCCTCTGGGCAGAAAGCGTCCCTCAGCTCTGAGGAGAGACTCAGCACCACAATCTCAGGAGAGGGCATAGAGGCTGAGTTCTGCTTCTTTCGGGGGCGCAGCCAACACCTGCAGCTGGGCCTGTCAGCACTGGCTCTGTGACCCACACAGCAGGTTGTGAGTCACTGGACAGGATGCAGCGCACATAGGCACACAGTGACTCTCTCTGAGGCTGTGGGGTCCGCCTCCCGTTAGCATCCGGGCAGGGTTCACCAGGGCTGCTGGGGGATCAGCGAAGTGGTGAAAGTACTTCCCAGACACACACACACACACACACACACACACACACATACTCACACCAACACACTACACACTCACATGCATGCACTTAGACACTTGCACACATTACAGTAGCACACACACAAAGCCATACACTACACACATTCACATGCACAGTCCAACATACCATATGCAATCATACATTCACTCATACTCTCTCTCTCACACACACACACACACACGTGCGCCCCTCCCCCCCATGCACACACTTGCACCAGGCTCCCTCTCTGCCTATTCAATCCTGCACACCTGGAGTGCCTCACTGAGGGGGATGGGGTACAGCCAGGGCCTTACCCTCAACCCCTCGCCAGCCTCGCTCAAGGACAAAAGAGGCTCTTTTTCCCCACCTCGCCTGCGGTGGCCAGCTGTCCCCAAACCTCACCTGTACCTGGGCCTGGACCCACAGCCCAGGGAAGCCATCAGTTCTTACCTCTGTGGGGCCACTGCTCCACCCCAGAGCTCCCATGGAAAAGCACAGCCCAGCCCTCACCACCACCTCCCTCTGGGACCCACAGTCCTCACCCTCAAAAGCCAGGACACTCAGAGAAGGCCAGCAGGGACCTCCCAGGGGTCGGGGGAAGGTGGACTCTCCTTTGTCTGAGTAAAAGTCTGCATCTTTCATGGGCTCATTCCCACACCTGTCTGTTGTGGGAACACTCAGGATTCAGTGTGGGGAAGAGAGTGTGGGGGAGCAATGGAAGATTATGCAGTGAAGGTGGATCTGTGGAGTGGGGAGATACTGAGGAGAAGACAGTGTGGGGACTGTGCAGTGAGAGGGACTGTGGAGTGTGGGGACTGTGCAGTGTGAGGGGACTGTGCAGTGTGAGGGACTGTGGAGTGTGGGGACTGTGCAGTGTGAGGGGACTATGCAGTGTGGGGGACTGTGCAGTGTGGGGGACTGTGCAGTGTGGGGGACTGTGCAGTGTGGGGACTGTGCAGTGTGAGGGGACTGTGGAGTGTGGAGGGACTGTGCAGTGTGGGGGACTGTGGAGTGTGGGGACTGTGCAGTGTGGGGACTGTGCAGTGTGGGGACTGTGCAGTGTGAGGGGACTGTGGAGTGTGGAGACTGTGCAGTGTGGGGGGACTGTGGAGTGTGGGGACTGTGCAGTGTGAGGGACTTGCAGTGTGGGGGACTGTGCAGTGTGGGGGAACTGTGCAGTGTGAGGGAACTGTGCAGTGTGAGGGGCTGTGCAGTGTGAGGGACTATGCAGTGTGGGGGACTGTGCAGTGTGAAGGGACTGTGCAGTGTGAGGGACTATGCAGTGTGGGGGACTGTGCAGTGTGAGGGGACTGTGCAGTGTGAGGGACTATGCAGTGTGGGGGACTGTGCAGTGTGAGGGGATTGTGCAGTGTGGAGGGACTATGCAGTGTGGGGGACTGTGCAGTGTGAGGGACTATGCAGTGTGGGGGACTGTGCAGTGTGAGGGACTGTGCAGTGTGGGGGACTGTGCAGTGTGAGGGACTTGTAGTGTGGGGGGACTATGCAGTGTGAAAGGGATTGTGCAGTGTGAGGGGACTGTGCAGTGTTAGAGGGACTGTGCAGTGTGGGGGACTTGCAGTGTGAGGGACTGTGCAGTGTGGGGGACTGTGCAGTGTGAGGGGACTATGCAGTGTGAGGGACTGTGCAGTGTGGGGGACTGTGCAGTGTGAGGGACTATGCAGTGTGGGGGACTGTGCAGTGTGAGGGGACTGTGCAGTGTGGGGACTGTGCAGTGTGGGGGACTGTGCAGTGTGAGGGGACTGTGCAGTGTGGGGGACTGTGCAGTGTGGGGGACTGTGCAGTGTGAGGGGACTGTGCAGTGTGAGGGACTATGTAGTGTGGGGGACTGTGCAGTGTGAGGGACTGTGCAGTGTGGGGGACTGTGCAGTGTGAAGGGACTGTGCAGTGTGAGGGACTGTGCAGTGAGGGGACTGTGCAGTGTGAGGGGCTGTGCAGTGTGGGGGGGACTGTGCAGTGTGAGGGACTGTGCAGTGTGAGGGACTGTATAATGTGAGGGACTGTGCAGTGTGAGGTGGACTTGTAGTGAGGGTGGACTGTGCAGTGTGAAGGGACTGTACAGTGTGAGGGAACTGTATAATGTGAGGGACTGCAGTGTGAGGTGGACTGTGCAGTGTGAGGGACTGTGCCATTTGAGGGACTGTGCAGTGTGAGGACTCTGTAGTGTGAGAGGGACTATGCAGTGAGGGGACTGTGCATTGTGAGGTGGACTGTGCAGTGGGAGGAACTGTGCAGTGTGAGGGGACTGTACAGTGTGAGGAACTGTGCAGTGTGAGGGTACTGTGCAGTGAGGGATCTGTGCAGTGTGAGGAACTGCAGTGTGAGGGACTGTGCAGTGTGAGGAACTGTGTAGTGTGAGAGGGACTGTGCAGTGTGGGGGACTGTGCATGTGAGGGGACTGTGCAGTGTGAGGGAACTGTGCAGTGTGAGGGACTGTGCAGTGTGAGGAACTGTGCAGTGTGAGGGACTGTGCAGTGTGAGGAACTGCAGTGTGAGGGGACTGTGCAGTGAGGGATCTGTGCAGTGTTTGGACTGTGCAGTGGGGACTGTTCTTGGTATCTGGAACTGTGCAGTGTTGGGGGACCATGCAGTGAGGATTTTTCAGTGGGGGCACTGTACAGTGTGAGGCTTTGAGTGATATGACTGCCCCTCAGGGAATCCCTGGGCCTAGGCTCAGCCACTACCCAGGAAGCCTTGGGCGCATCCCAAACCCGCTTAACCGAGACTCAGGAATCTTGGTGCCGGCCCATGTCCGGGGGTCTGTGCTGGCCCCATGGGGGTGGCCTAGCTGAGGAGTGCACACTGAGAGTCCAGTACAGAATGAAGGCGGTTGGAGGAAACCCCGGAAAATATGTTCCAGAAAACAGATCAGCTGAGTTGAGGTGGGGCTCAGCACACGCGGGCCGAGGAGGTTGCAGGGCTATTCACGGGCCTCACTCAGAGGCAGGGAGCAGACTTGACTTGCAGCCAGGAACGGAACTGGCTGGCTGGCTTCATGCACTGAATCTTTAGCCTAATTTCTACCTGGAAACAGTGCCAGGAGCCCTCGAAATTAAACAAGCCGCTGCCACGGGGGTGGAGTGGGGGCCCGAATGCTGGGGTGGGGGCCTTCCATACTGTCCCTTTGGGCTCCTCCCTGACCCCTGCATGCCCGCACACGCTCTCCCTCACCTGACAGACCACGCACTATTTCTACCTTGGTCACGAGCCTCCCTGGGGTGCCAGGCCCAGGCCTGGGCCCGAGGAAGCTGGACCCACCATGGGCCTTCAGTCACCAACACGGAGGAGGAGCCTCCCTGCCCTCCCCTGTCCCGTATCTCTGGTCTGTGTCTGACCTCCCGCACTGGACAAAGGTGTCTGCAGGCTTCTAGAACCATCCGCCAGTCACTGGTATAGCAGGAGTCTCGCTGTAGCCTATCCCTGTGTGGCGTCACAGGAGCAGGGACCGCCTGGTGACCCAGGCTTGCCGCCGTGGTGCCGGGTCACTTCCGTGCATAGGCTCGTGCCATGACCCGGGGGACACCCCATCTTTGCCAAGGATGGGAGGGGCTGACGCACAGGGAGGCGGTCAGGCTCCAGGTTCTGGACTCTGCTTCCAGGAACCTTGGACAACCCCGTCTCCCAGCACTTCCCACCCAGGAAAGCGCCTGGCAGACTCTGGTTTCTGAGCGGCGGCCGCAGGCCGGGCAAGGGGTGGGACTAGATGCCAGCGTCACGCCAAGTCCAGACCCAGGCTGGGTGCACGGCTCCAAGGCCTTGGTGTCCTGTGATGACTGATTCTGGGGCAAGTGGCCCATCCCGTTCAGTCCCTCCTCCCGCTGCGGGGACTCCCTCCCCCACCAGGCACCCACACTGTCTTGATGCACACACTGAAATTGGCCCGGTTCCTAGTAAGCAGAGAAACGCACGGTTACGCCCACCCACTCCGGCCCCATCTGAAGCCTCCAGAGCCTGCCTGGGCCCCAGGGCCAGCTGCTTTTCCCCACATTCCAGCCAAAAATAATACAAGAACGAAGCCGTTTGGTGGAGACTTAATCTAATCTTCACTGCTTCGGTTTTAAAATATCCTGCCCGGTTTAGGGTTTCTTATTACACACAGCGATGTGTTTTTAGTGAGATAGGTCTTAGCCGAAACGTCCTTCTTGTAATTAGAAACCCAGGCGGGCCTGTGGTGGGGCGGCCAAGCCAAACAGCAGATGCCCCTGAAGACAGCACCGGGTGCCCGGGCCTGGGGCTCTCTCACTGTTCAAGGCTGGAGGGTGTCTAGGGGAGCCTGGTAGGAGTGCGCCCCCACCTCCTGCACCCTCCTAGCAAACTGCTGTCCCACCTGACTCTGCCTCGCCTGCCCCCAACAGGACGGAGGCTGAGATGGTGCCCTGGGCAGCTGGAGGGAAACGAGGCACTGGCAGAACGAGGAGGTGAGGGGCCAGCATTCCAGCAGGGCCCTTTCCAGGGTCCCAGCAATCAGGCTCCAAGCCTAAACTGCAAACTCTTTTGTATAAGTACCGGGTGTGACTTCCAGGGCTTCCTGGCCCAGAAGCCGCTTTGATCTGCCAGCATGGAGCCTGCTGGGTGAGGTTCAGGCCCTGGCTAGCTGTGGGCCAGCGCCCAGCTCCCCAGACCCCCAGCCGGGCTCAGGCTGCCACAAGAAATAAAGGGCAGCTCTTGTCCATCAGAGCCATGAACAGGAGTGCGGCAGGGGTGGGGAGCAGAGGTTACCAGCCTCAACTGACCCTCCTGAGACAGTGTGGGCAGTTTGGGCAGATTTGCACACCCCACCATGGTCACAAATCCTGGGGTGTGCAAATCCTTGAACAAAAAAGGAGGGCAGAGGGCCGGAGCGATAGCACAGCGGGGAGGGCACTTGCCTTGCATAGGGCTGACCCAGGTTCAATCCCCAGCATCCCATATGGTCCCCTGAGTATTGCCACGAGTAATTCCTCAGCATAGAACCAAGAGTAACCTCTAAGCATCGCCGGGTGTGACCCAAAAAAGCAGGCAGAAGGGGAGCAAGCCCCTGCCCCCAAGTCTCAGGATTCTTGCGCACCGCTGTGGAGCCAGCAAGGAAAGAGCACCCGGCAAGGGAGTGAGGGTGGCTGAGCTGCTTCTCCCACGCTAGGGTGCACCCAGCCCACCTTCCTGAAGGAAACATTCTTCAGAGACACGCTCCACCTTACAAGGGCCAGAGCGATAGTACACTGGGCAGGTGCTTGTCTTGCAGGCGGCCAAGCCGGGCTCAATCCCTGGCTTCCACATGATCCTCTGAGCCCAATGGTAGTGACCCATGAGCAGAGACAGAAGTTAGCCTGAGCATCACCAGATGTGACCCAAAACCGAGAGCGAGAGAGTGAGAGAGAGAGAGAGAGAGAGAAAGAGAGTGAGAGAGAGACAAGTTAGATGAAGAGACCAAGGTGCAGAAGCTCGGTGACTTGGGGTGTCAGACAGGCGACAGGGACGCGGTCTAAAGCTCGGTCCCCACACAGCTCGGAGGTCTGACCGTCCACTTCCTCTCTTGTCCAACAGGTACGGGTTTAATTAAGTTAGCAGCACCCATGCAGCGAGCCAGGCCACCGCCCGGCCCCTGCACTCCTCCCTCCCACCCGCGCCCAGAATGTGAAGTGTCTTTCTCCTCAGAGCGGAGTGTTGGCTGGAAAGGGCCCTGCGGAGTCTCATCGCGATTTCACTTCCCATCTAACTTCCTCTGCTCCCCTGGCCTGCCTCTCATCTGCATCTCGTTTGATACAGACACTCGGCCTCACGTGCGGTGGCACCTCTAGACTTCATCACACATCCATGTGTATATATAACCCACAGCGGCGCCCAGAGCCACCCAGCAGAGGGAAGGGGCAAACTTGAACCACATTTCTCACCTGCCTCAAACTAATTTAGAAAATGTGCTCTACATTAAAGAAGTCGGGAGCCAGTTCTGGTTCTGAAATCGGAGGTAGAGTTTTGGGGGCGTGTGTGTGTGTGTGTGTGTGTGTGTGTGTGTGTGTGTGTGTGTGTGTGTAATAAATAGTGAGGAAATCGTGCAACACGTAGGAGACCCTATAAATTTAATAGGCTGTTTCTCTAATAAAAACAAATTCAATTGCTAACAACACAGTATTATTAAGTTGCTAGCATTTAAAAATCTAATTTGCCCTGTTCCACTGCTGTTTACACGGCAGCTCTGCACTCTGCCGGGGAAGGAAGTCAGGTTGATGGGCTGGGCCGAGTTTCTAAAAACCAGGCTAATAGAGCTCTTTAAAGCCGGCCCCTTTTTGCTTTTCAGGCATGCCTTGGTCCCTAATGAGTTTCAGGCCCAGGCTGAAGATGGACATGGCAGAAAGAAATTTAACACATACTCGGGAGCCCCCATAAACATCTAGGCCAGGCAGAGGAGGCCTGTTTCCAGTTACGCGAGAACTCCACGAATGCGGGATTCTCCGCTCACAAGACAGTAATTCTCCTTATTTCATCACTAACTTACTTCAAATGTGTTTACACAATTTATTGCTACTGAACTTCCAGGCAACTGGTGTAGAGTTAATGAAACCCAGCTTGGAGACGCTTTGAGCTCTGAACAAGTAACCACAGTTTAAATGGTTATGACATGCGGTCAAAGCCACAGCCGGGCCGCTGCTGTGTTGGCGTTAGGGCCTCAGCAAAATCCCTGCCAGCTTCACCTTTCGTGCCAGAGAGGTGGGAAACTGGGAAAGCGCTGCCATCCACCGCCCGGTCACGGTTGGCCTTTCTCCCTGACACGGGCCCATCCACTCAGAGCAAGGCTGAGCCCCTCCCCACTGCCTGAGAAGACATTTTCCCCCTTGGCCCTTTGAATTGGCTGCCAGTTGAAACCCTGAAATCCAGTTGGAATTTAATTGAGCAGGGTCAGGCCTCCATAAAGCAATGTTGAAAGGGGGCTTGGGGGCGGGCGGGGGGTGGGGTCACTGGTCACGGTTAGACTCAGTGAAAGTCCAAAAGGCACTGCAGGACCCATCAGAGGAACCAGGACTGGGAAAGAAGCAAGCGGGTCTCTGAATGGCGGGTGCACTGGTTTCATTCATCATCCGTGTCACGTGCCCCCCTCCCCAGCTGCTGTGGGGACTCCTGGAGGCTCTCTTCTAAACAGGCCCATTTGGGAGGAGTAAGGGGGAGGGGCTGGCCTGACCGCTGCTGCACAATAAAAGCCCCTTTTGAAAGCAGTACTTTCATTAACTTAAAGCAATCTATGGACTTAAAAGCAGAGCGCAGGAAACTCCCAGAAAGGATCATAAAACAGCGGGCTCGGGCTCGAGTTGCCCACAATCGGGTGCCGTTTGCAGGCGGGATTTCAGTGTGCGGGTGACCTGACCTCTTCCTCCCCTGGCCACCCCTCTGTCCCCAGCAGCTCCACGTCCTCTGCCTTTGGAGCTCACAAAGGGGCAGGCATGGGCGGGCCGGAGTCCCGGAGGGGTCAGGCTCTAGGCAGGAGGGAGCTGCTGGTCCAGGCCGAGAACAACAGCCGTGCCAGAGCGCGGACACTGGCCCCGCCGCCCAGCGGCCACCACGTAGACTCCGGCGCCCGCGCGTCCTTGGGGTACCGGCAGCGCCGGCTGGCTGCGCCGCGAGGGGTGGTCATGGGGTGCGCCGAGGAGTGGGAGGATGGGCTCAAGATTACAAGGAGGGAATTTCAAGCTCCCCACACCCCACCCCGTCCCCACACGCTTCCCCGGCTGGCCCAGTCTGGGTGAGCCCCTGGCACCCCCACTCGGGATGTCTCCAGCTCCAAGGCTAGGCCTGGGTCCCCGGGAATGCACGTAGGGAGGGAACCTCGTCTAGACGCGGGTAGCCGGCCCCGAGGTCCGAGGCCACGGAAGACGAAGAGCAAAGGCTCGGCATGTGTCTGTGTTTCAACACCACCCGGCTCTCGGGGGCCGCCTAATGCGAGACTTGGGGCTGCTGATACCCAAAGGTCAATAGGCTCAAGAAGTCCGGGGCAAGTGGGCGGGAGCGGGGGGGAGCTCCCCTTTTTGGGGGGGGGGCTCCCAGCTGGTCCGCACTGGAGCCGGCGCAGCCTGACTCAGCCCAGGCGGCGGCCCCTATGCGCCCCGCATCCCACCCGGCATGTGCCGCGCTGCGCCGGGCCCCCAGGACTCAGAGTAGAGACCAGCGCCCATCGATTCTCCAAGGTCGGGTCCTGAGATCCACACGGAACCCTGGGAGGCCGCCGCCCAGCCGCTTCGCCCAGAAGGACCCTTCGATGTGTGGGAGTCCCCCATCTCTCCCCTAGGATTGGGGTCCTGGCGCCCTAAGTCCTCTCCTTCAGATCTGCTTTCCAGGAGGAGCAAACGGAATTCGGGGCTCAGATGCCGGGATCAACTACTTTCATCGTCGATCTGGATGATTTTCCACTCGCTCCAAAGGAGCGGGGACGCCGCACGCGCGACCCTCCTCAAAGGCCAGCAGCCTCCGTCCCACGAAGAGCTGCGAGCCGGCGGCGAAACCCTCAAGTTCGCCGCCGCGCCCCGACTGCAGCCAGAGACGCAGTTCCCGGCACCGCCAGGCCCTCGCTCGGACCCGCGTGCAGACAAGCCCGCGATCCGGTTCTGCAAAACAAACAGGGGCGCCGGGACCCAAACTCTCGCCAGGTGCTGCAGCCCGGTCCGGCTGCGGTATCGCCGTGACCCGCTCTGCTGCCGGCCCGGGCCGCCCCGCTGCAGCCTCGGCTCCCGGTGTCGCCCGGAGCCGCAGAGAAGCGTCGCCGCCCCGCTCCGCCCTGCCTGGGCTTGGCAACCCCGGCGCCCCCGCAAGCCTCACCTCAAAGAAGCGTAAAGTTTGCGAGTAGGCGCGGGGCCCTGCCCCAGCCCCCTCCCTCTCTGCTCTCGGGGCTCTGCGTGTCCCCCCACCTTTTACCAACTCCAGCCTGTGGCCAAGAGCCTGGCTCCAGGTTCCCGAGCCGGCCCAGGGCCCCGGCGCCTCAAACATCCGCAGAAACCCGACCTTCGCGGCTCCCCGGGGCGAGTGGTGCTCCGGAACGCGTACCCAGACCCGCCGCCCGGGTTTCCCCGGACCCCCAGATGAGCACGCAAATCCGCGCGCCCCATATCCCAGGCCGGGACGGCCACGCCACGGCACCGACACCGCCGCGACTCTGCGGCCGCTGCCGCTTCCAGACGTTCCGAGGCAGCGTCGGCCCGCGGGCCGAGAAAGCCGCCCCCGGGGCCCGGCCGCTGCTCCCGGCCGCACCAGCCGCGCGAGCGCCCAACCTGGGGCGCCAGCCCGCGCGCGGTTCCGCGTTCTCGGGGTCCCCGGCGCCCCGTGGCCCCGCTCCTCGCCCCCGCGGACAATGCGCGCCGGGCCCCGGAGCCTCGCGAGGCGCGGGCGGCGGCGGCGGCGGAGCTGCGCGCGGACCAGGCCGGGCCGAGCCGGGCCGGGCCGGGGCGCCGAGAGGCCGCGCGGCTCCCGCCGCCGCCTTCCCCGGGCCCCGGCGCCCCGCGCGAGGCTGGGCTCGGCGCTTGCCCCGCCGGCGCTTCCCCAGCTCCGCTGTGCGCGCTGCCGCCGTCCGTCTCCGCTCGCTGCCTCCCTCCTCCCTGCTGCCTCCCTCTCTCCTCCCTGCTGCCTCCCTCTCTCCTCCTTGCCCTGTCGCAATGAATAATACTCTGGCTTGGGGACTGGAATAAAACACACGCGCGCTGAGCAGCCGCCCGCAGCAGCAGCAGCCGCCGCGCCGCCGCCGCCGCCGCCTGCAAAAGCGTCTCTGACATGGAAATGAATGACAGCTTACCTGATGCCAATCTTCATCAGACTGACACCAGCGTGACAACACAGCCTATACTTCCCAGCACAGCTCGGGACGTCAGCGGCACAGGGACCCGCCCCGGAGCCCCCCCGTCCACACCTCCCCTCTCCCCACTCCCCCTCGCTCCCCACCCCCCACCTCCCCACCCACTCCGGGCCCGGCAGCTCGCGAGCCCGCCGAGCCGCTGCAGTGTCTCCCTCTGCTGGAGACGTTTCGAGGCGCCGCGCGAGAGCTGAGCCGGCGGCGCGCGCAGCCAGGGCGCCCCAGGGGGCCCGCAGCCCACCCCCCTCGGGAACAGCCACCCTCACCCGCCCTCCTACCCCCTATCCCTGCCCCAGGCCCAGGGCTCCGGCGCAGGGTGGATGGCTGGGGCGCATCGGAGGGGAAATTTTCGGTGGACCCCAAGAGGACTCCCCAGAAAATGATGAAACTTAAAACTGGCGAGCAAGCCCTCCCTCCACCCCCCACCCCCCACCCCGTTCCTTCCTGGCTGGCCTCATTTTTATGATTGCATTTGAATAATTCTCATTACCCGGGCCCCAGCAAAGGTGCTCAGGTGACACTCAGGTTAGTAATTCCTATTCTCAGGGGGCTTTCTCTGCGGCGGGCTTCCTGGGGCGCTCGGTTCAGGAGGGGAGGCCGTGGGAAGGGGTGGGGGCAGGGAGAGATAAAAGGAGTGCAGAGGCTTTGTCAGTAAACGGACTCTTTGCAAATGCCAGGCAAGCCTTTCCTAAGCCGCTGCTATTTTCATTCTAAAAAGTGGAGAGTTCTGGGCGTTGGGGGAGCCTGTAATAAAGGGGAAGGCCAGCTGGGCTCCGCGCGGGGGATGTCAGGGCTGAGCACCGGCTCCGGGCCCTGCTCCTCCCGCATGCGGCCCTACTAAGTGGTGGGAGCAGGCCCCTGCCCCTCTCAGAACCAGGGGGAGAAGGGACCCTCTGCCCCTGGAAACACAGCTCCCTGCTCCCTGCAGCCGAGGCCATTTCAGCCTCGGCCGGGCAGCCATTGATCTCCTGACCCCGGGCCAGGCAGGGGGCCTGCACAAAAGCCTAGACAAAGGCCCTGAGGGAAACGCCCGCAGCAGAAAGTGAAACCCAAGCAGGCCAGGTTCGCAGGAAAGAATCTGACCCGCGGAGGGGACGGTGGCCCCAGGGTCAGCCCCTCGCTGCCCCTCCACGCACATGAGAGCTATTAGCATTCCAGGGCTCCGAGGGGGCCTGGGCCTGCCAGAGTCCCAGATATTCTAAATACTCTTTGTCCAGATTCTCCCAGCCCCCTTACAGCAAACCCCCCCCCACCACCTCAACCTCCAAAGTTGCTTGGTGCGGGAAACTTCACCGGGACCCCTTAGGAGAAGGAGTGGGGTCCTCTCACCTTCACACAGAACCTCCCAGAGCTTCACTCGGTGGATTTATGTCACCCCAGCCTCTGATGTGCGGTCAGAGTCCCCCACCGCTGACAGCATAATCGCCATTATATATTATCCATTGTATAATAATATAATAATAATGAATGCACTTGCCCTTTTTATGTAGTACAGAAGCAGCCAGATTCTCCCCCTAGAGGCGGAGGTCAGACTGCCATAAACTCTCAGAGGGAAGCCAGCTCAGATACACCAGGGGAGGGGACCCCCCATTTGCCCCTGCCGGGACCCCTGGAGGGAGGGGTCCTGTCTTTCCCAGGGCTGACGACAGAGCCTCGCCTGAGCCTGCAGAGTCAAAGGGGGAGAACCAGCTGAATGTAAATACTTAACCCCACGCTCACACCCGGGTTCTGCAGCCTCCTGTCCTTGCTGAGGGGCTACAGTTCCTCAAGCTGTTCGTTTGGGCTTTTGAGACACCATGATTTTTGCTAAGACCCTTTCAATGCCTTCAGATATAGGCTTACTTCTGTGATTTGCAAACACTTTTTAAAAAACACCATTCCCTAGATATTCAAAGCAAATATTTCGATATTTGAGTGTCCATTGGAGGCTCACTGAGTGCTAGGGGTGAGGACAAAAGAGCAGGAGGAAAGAAGCTCGAGTTCCAGCTCCTGTGCAGGATACTTCATTCTGGTTGGAAACAAAGGCCCCAAATCAAAACAATGAGATCTCATCTTACACCAGTGACTCTGGCGTCCATGGCAAAGAACAAAACCAACCAGTGTTGGTGGGGGTGTGGGGGGAGAGGACCCTCTATCACTGCTGCTGGGAACTGTTCCAGCCTTTTGGGGAAAGTATGGACATTCCTCAAAAAAACTAGGGATTGAGCTTCCACAGGACCCAGCAACTCTGCTTCCTGGCATCTCTCCCAAGGCCCCCAAAACTATTCTGAAAATCTCTGTGCACCCCTATGATCGAGCTAGCACTATTCACAATAGCCAAAAGTCGGAAACAACCCATGATCCAAGAACAGATGACTGGATAAAGAAACTATGGCACATATACACAATGGAATACTGCTCTGCTGTAAGAGAAAATGAAACCATGCAATCTGCTGCCTCGTAGGTGGATCTGGAGAGCATGACACTGAGTGAACCCAGTCCACGGGGACACACAGAGACTCAGCTCGAATATGGGATAGAAACATAGCAGGGGGAGTATCAGCCCAAAGGGAACAGGGACATCTAAGGATCAGCTCTTCCTACTAAAGACCACAGGGGGCGTAGGGTCCGGCATGTGAGGGGTGAGGGGGACACTGGGGGCGGGGCTGCAATGTATGCACAGGCACCCACCATTAACAATTTTGTAAGTCATGGTGCCAGAAACAAGTTTTTTAAAAAGAAAAGTCATGGGGGCCGGAGGCGATAGTCCAGCGGGTAGGGTGTTTGCCTTGCACACAGCCGACCTAAGTTTGATCCCGGCATCCCATATGGTCCCCAAGCACTGCCAGGAGTAATTCCTGAGTGCAGAGCTAGGAGTGACCCCTGAGAATCGCCCGGGTGTGACCCAAAAAGCTAAAAAAAAAGAGTCAATGTGGGGCCAGAGCGATAGTCCAGTGGGTAGGGAGTTTGTCTTGCGTGCGGCCAACCCAGCATCCCATATGGTCCCCTGAGCACTTCCAGGAGTAATTCCTGAGTGCAGAGCCAGGAGTAACCCCTGAGCATTGCTGGGTGTGACCCCCAAAAAATAAAAAGAGATGAGCCAATGTATAAAACATTCCTAAAAATACAATAATCCAAATGACGAATTGATGACATTCCAGAATTCCTGAGTTCCACATGTGAGCACTGGTGGTCAGCAAGTAAGGGCAGCGCCAAAGCACACACTCAGTTACTCTACCACCCCTCCCGTGGCCCGGCTCTACCACCCCCTCCCCATGGTTCTGCTGAGAGGGTAGAGAGGATCACGGTCTTCCTGGTAACCTGGGCAGCTCCCCGATGCTGACATCCCTAAGCCTTGCCCTGGGCCCTGCTCTCCCTTCCATCTGTACCTGAACCACCGATAGTGAAAAGGAGTCCACACCCTCCCCTCCCCTGTGCTCAGACGGGCCTAGTCAGTGACCTAATGGTCACCCTCTGAATGAAAGGCCCGGCCTGAGCCACCAAGAGCAAGGCACCAAGGACCATGCGGCCTCGGAGACAGGCCCTTATTTGCTTGGGGGTGCAGGGGAGGTGCTGGGGGTCTTAGAGCTGGGCTGGTTCCGGGAGCCCCCTCTTGCTCGTGCAGAAAGTAGCCTCACACAGACTTTCTCCTGTGTGCACCGGGACAGAGACCGGGGATTCTGCTGTTCCCACGAAAACAGCCACCCTGTGGGTGGTGCCTGGCCTCATGCCTCCTTAGGGGCCCTGACTCCCAAGAGTCACCTGCAGAGGCAGGGGCTCCATGCACGGATGACACAATTCAGTTCCAAACACCAAGGCCAGAAAAAGAAAGAGAGAGAGAAAGAAAGAAAGAAAGAAAGAAAGAAAGAAAGAAAGAAAGAAAGAAAGAAAGAAAGAAAGAAAGAAAGAAAGAAAGAAAGAAAGAAAGAAAGAAAGAAAGAAAGAAAGAAAGAAAGAAAGAAAGAAAGAAAGAAAGAAAGAGAAAAAAAGAAAGAAAAAGAGGGAGGAAGGAAGAAAGAAAGAAAAGAAAGAAAGAAAGAAAGAAAGAAAGAAAGAAAGAAAGAAAGAAAGGAAGAGGAAGGAAGGAAGGAAGGAAGGAAGGAAGAAGAAGGAAGGAAGGAAGGAAGGAAGGAAGGAAGGAAGGAAGAAGAAAGGAAAGAGAGAAAGAAAGAAAGAGAGAAGAAGAGAAGAAGAAAGAAAGAAAGAAAGAGAGAGAAAGAGAGAGAGAGAAAGAAAAGAGGAGAGAGAAAGGAAGAGAGAGGAGGAAGGAAGGAGAGGAAAGAAAGGGAGGAGGAAGAGAAGGGAGGGAAGGAGGGAGGAAGGAAGGAAAGGAAGGAAGGAAGGAAGGAAGGAAGGAAGGAAGGAAAGGAAGGAAGGAAGGAAGGAAGGAAGGAAGGAAGGAAGGAAGGAAGGAAAGAAGGAAGGAAGGAAGGAAGGAAGAAAGGAAGGAGGAAGGAAGGAAGGAAGGAAGGAAGGAAGGAAGGAAGGAAGGAAGGAGAGGAAGCACCGTCTATGCAGGCTCAGGCTAAAGCGCTCAGCCACCAGAGGGCTGCGTCCAGCTCCCGCACCTGGCCAGGATGCAAAGTGGTACCTAAGCAAGCTTCTTGCAAAACTAAAGACACTCTCAGCAAACAACCGGCTCTTAAACTGCTCAGTATTAACTCACATGGATCTAAAAGTGTGTCCAGAGGTGAGAAAGAATTCCAGGGACAAGGGAGCATGGTTTGGTTCATTTACAAGAGGTCTGGGGTCATCACTAGGGGGCACCACCAAAGCACAGAGCCGGAGCAACCCCAGAGCACTGCCTAGAGCACCTGCCCGGCCCCCAAATAAGAAAAAGCAACTGAAAATTATATCCCTAGAAAAATATGTACCGATGTTTACAGCAGCTTTATTTGTAACTGATCAATCTTGGAAGCAACCAAAAAATGTCCTTCAAAAGTAGGCGAATAGATAATTAGGTTGTAGGATATCGAGATGATGAAAAAATATTCAGTGCTGAAAAGAAAGGAGCTGCCAAGCCAGGCGAGGACACGGCGGCCGAGCTGCTTCGGGCTGTGGGGGCACCTGGGGAAGGCAGCGCCATGGAGACCAGCGCCACACGGGTGCACAGGGGACACTCGGGACGCCACGCTGGGAGACACGGCGGGCCTTGGCAGAGTCAGGCTGGCGGGCCACGCAGAGCCCAGGCGCCCCTGCACACACAGACTCTGGGTGCTACCCACGCTGGTCCGCAGCTTCCTCAACCTCCCACAAATGCACCGCTCTGAGGGTGTTGGGGATGAGGCACATGGGAGGGAGAAGACCCTGAAATGTTAAAAAAAAAAAGTATTCATTAAAAAGCGAAGTCACTGTCCTTGAGAGGTCCGGCCCCTGCTCAGCCCACCCCAGCCCTCTCCTCCTTCCTCCAGGGCCCACCCCCGCAGCCGCCTAGTGCTGCCGTGGCTGCAAGGCTTCCCCTACCGGGCCCTAGCTGCCTGGAGCACGGAGCAAGGGAGTAACAGGACGTTCAGGCCATCCCGTTCAGGCTGTTCCTGCTCTCGGGATGAGGAGGGTGGAGTGACCGGCTCCAGGAGCCTGTGGGCACCAGGGGCAGGAGGGACAGCGGGGAGCTGGAACATGCACACCACCGGGCTGAATCGCCTGCACCAGGGCCTCTGGGACAGTTGCCTGTGCATTTTCACAGTCCTTAACGGGCCCAAGGCAGGATGGAAGGACACACAGACAGGCTCTGATTCTGGAACACAGGTGAAAGGGGCAAGGCCAGCGTCCATACCCAGGAGCCAGCACCCCCTTGAGGGCGAGTACCCTGAGAGGGCACAGCCCCAGGAGAGAAGAGCCGAGCCCGTGATGAGCATGCGCAGGCGTGCCCCATCCTGCAGGGTGCCTGCACAGTGAGCGTGGGCGCGTGTGACCCATCCAGAGGGCTGGGACTCTCGGACACTGCTCTGTGCTGGTATATGGGAGGCTCGGGTCCTGGTCCACCTCTGATTCATCTATCTGACCCGGGAAAGCCTCTCTCTGCTCCCCATTTCCCTCCGCCTCTGAAACACTGCAGTAAACTGTCCCTGAGGCACACGAGAGGCAATTAATTGGGTCGAGTCTCTGACGGCTTCTCCAACACAGGCGCAAAGGCGGCTCCAAATCCATCTTTCTAATGTTCAACGGACACCGGGGTGCCTTCAAGCACCGCTCCTCCTCGCCTCCTCCTAGCCCCATGTGTGCACACACAGCCATGCACACGCACATGCACAAACATGCACACAAATATGTACACACGTGTACACATGCACAGAAACATGCACACACATCCACGCATTGTTCACTCGCCGAGGGGCTGGGTGGCCTTTGCGCTAGACAAAAGAGATTCGTGGGCCAACAGGAAAGGAAGGCGTTGGAGCAGGAGCACCACAGTAGCTTGAATGACCCAAGGAAGAGAAATGGGTTGGTCTCAGAGCTTGTTTGTATACGGAAGGTCCTGGAGTCAGTCCCTGCACTGCACACACTCACGCACACACACCCATGCATGCACACTTGCACATGTGTGCACACACACATATACACAGCGCACATGCACGCACACACACACACAAACTGCAGAGGGGCGGGGCCAGAGAGACTGGCCAGAGCAAAGGCCTTGCAGTGGCAGCGGAGGCCAAGACCTGATCGGAGAGGCCAGAGCGATAGTCCAACAGTTACGGTGTCTGCCTCGCACACAGCCGACCCTGGTTCAATCCACGGCATCCCATATGGTCCCCCAGCACCACCAGGAGTGATTTCTGAATAACCCCTGAGCATCACTGGGTGTGACCCAAAAGCAAAAAAAAGAAGACCTGATTAGAATCCCCAGCACCATGTACAGTCCCTGAGCACTTCAGGGGTCACTCCTGAGCACAGAGCCAGCGGTCACTCCTCAGCATTGATCCACCCTCCACCACCAGAAAATAAAAGAATTGTTTGTATTTTGGACGTTGGAGCTCTTATGGAGACCCTCACTGCTCTACAGCAGAGACATGAGCAGGGTCAGTTGAGCCCTCCTATGTCACGGGCAGTGAGGAGTCTGCTGGGATTCACAGCAGATCTGGCGTTGGGGTATGGCCATGCCCTCCCTGGAGCAGACGCTGAGCAAGTGTCATGGCCACTGTGGGTCCTTTGACCCCCAGCCATAGCCACACCCTCACGAAAACATGTGTGTCCACCCCCTCCAGACTCAGTGTCACCACTCAGCTCGGGACGTGCCTGCCGTGTGTCCTTTGGTGACTCCCAGGAACACTCTGGATGGCAGAGCAGGCGGCGTGGAGGCCCCAAGGAAGTAGCCCTTGCACTGCCAATCTCCACCTCTGGCAGCCGCTCGTGAGCCTGGTGTGCTCATGCGTGTGGCTGCGAGCAGCTGTGGCGCAGGGCTGTGGGGCACACCCAGCACTTGCACTCGTGCCTGGGGCCGAGTCACCAGTTCTTGTGGCCCCAGAAGCCTCAACAACACCAGCCACACACCAGCCCCAGCCGTCAATTCCTGGATGTCACCTCTCCGCGATTCTTCCCTGCCAAATCTTGGAGCTGCAATTAAGAAAGCTGGTAATTTGCAACATTGCCCTCCTCCCGTGGAGATGGAGTATAATCCTAATTTGATAAAGACTCTTAATGGCTCATTAGCCACCCTTGGCTTCACGTCAGGTCAGCTTCCCTGGCGCTGGGAGGCCGCAGCGCTCAGGCCCTGCAGTCACTGCTTCTGCAGCACAAGGCAAAAGACGCGTGGCCCTTGGATTCTCTCTCCTTCAACTCTAAGACTGGGGGTTGACTTCCCTTTCCTGGCTTTGAACAAAGCCCCTAATTCCCTGACAATCTACTGGACTCCTGCCCCAGCCCCGGGTCACTGCAGGCACAAGCCCAAGGATGGCGCCTGTCCTGTGGCCTGGAGGTGGAAGGACAGGGCCGAACAACCTGTTTCCTGCAGTCCCCTGAGTAAGGACAGCTCCTAGTGGCTTGCAGATGACATCCCCACAGGATCCCCCTTGGTGCTGGGTGACAGGGGTCAGAAGATGCATCTTGTCTCATCAGATGAGGTGGCGTCACCCTCCCCTCCTCCCCGCGGACGAAAGAGCCTTTTCTCTGCTCAGAGGCTGGCATGGGCTGGGGCCCAGCTCCAAAAAATGGGGAGCCCTGAGTGGGGAACCCCACTGCTCAGAGAGGTCTGGCTCGTGTGTGGCCTCACAGCCATGGCCGGCACACACTGGTGGGGCTCCCAGGGCGCACTGACAGGCCAGAGCTAGGTGGGCACAGCGGGGCTCAGCCCCGTCCTCGGTGCTCACAGGATGGCCACGGGGCGGTACTCCAACACGCAAACAGGTCGGCAAATGCACAGGTGGTGGGTGCTGGGCCCCCTCAAACTTCAACTGCTTCCTCCCCTCCCTCGGGAGTGCTCCCGCCATCCCTGTCCCCGCTCTCCACAGTCTGGCTGTCACAGGGCAGCTTGGCACGAGATAAAAAGCCTGGGCTCCCCCACCCCTCTCCGCCCTGTGCATTCCATCAATGTGACAAATGCTCTTCGGGCGGGACCCCTGAGGCTGTCTCCTCCGCCACCCACCCCTCCTTCCTCCCCAGTGAGTCCAGGGAGAGCCGAGCAATGGCTGATGGATGGCCCTGTCGTATTGTTCCAGACTCCAAATCCAACAGGGGCCTGTGCAAGCCGATAAATCAGAGAGGGCCGGCGCTCAGCAGCGTGATGAGTCGGCATGAGGGATGGAGGGTGCGGGACCGGAAACACGGCTGTGGGCTGAGTCGTTTCGGCTCCAGTCAGGAAATGTTTGGTTCTGGAACGGCAGGCCCATTTGAAGAAGATGGATTGGTCGGCAGGGGCTCTGTCTGGGGGCAGAGAGCACGGGGGCCACAGGAGGGCGCTGGCGAGCGCATCTGCCCCTGTGCGCACCCCGCACCCCTGCACCCTACACCCCACACCCTCACCCTGCATCTGGCATCTCACACCCCTAAATCTCTGCATCCTGCACCCCTGCTCCCATACTTCTACACCCCACAACCCTGCATCCCACACCTCTGCACCTCTCACCTCGCACCCCGCACCCCTGTACCTGCACCCCTACAACCTGCACCCCACACCTCTGCACCCCACACCTCTGTACCCGCACCCCTGCACCCCCCCCCCCCCCCCCCCCACATCCATGAACCCTGCACTCCTGCACCCGCACCATGCACACCATGCACCCACACCCCTGCACCCACATCCTTGTACCCGCACCCCTGCACTGTGCACCCCTGTACCCCAGCACCTTGCACACTGTGCACCCACCCCCTGTACCCCTGCACTCCACACCCCTGCACCCTGCACCCCTACATCCCACACCCTGCATCCATGCACCCCACATCCGTGCACACCCACCCCTGCACCCCACCCTCCATCCCTATGCCCACACCCTCACCCTGCATCTGGCATCTTACACCCCTGCATCCCCACATCCTGCACCCTAAACCCCACACCCTCACTCTGCATCCAGCATCTAACACCCCTGCACCCCACACTCCTGCACCCTGCACTCCTGCACCCACACCCCTGCATCCATCATCCCTGCATCCTTCACCCCTGAACCCAGCATCCCTGCACCCTGCACCCCTGCATTCAGCACCCCTGCACCTCACATCCCTGCATCCTACACCCCACCCCTTCACCCTGCATCTGGCATCTCATACCCGTGCATCTCATCTCACCCCCCCCCCCCGGCCCACACCCTCTTCCCGACATCTGCGCACCTCGCATCCTCCATCCCCTGATGCCCACTGTTGGCGGGGGGAGGGGGTGTGTGGGGTGGGCGGGGGGGAGGCTGCAGTCCCAGTATTTCCCGCCTATGGCGCATGAGGCTCTGGGGGGCAGAGGCGCTTCTCCTTCGACTACTCGTGAGTCCAACTTATCCCTTCCCTCAGGTAAGGATATAGTGGGGGCTGGGGGACACCGCTGGGTGTGGCCCTTCCCCAAACCCCGGGCTGTGTTCCACTCACTCCAGCCTCTGTGGATCGGGGTGGATGCTGGGAAAGGCAGAAACACAGAACTCACGGCCGAGTGAGGGGATAGGGATGGGCCTGGGACACCAGGACACCTGCAAAAGTGCCTGCCTGTCTTTTGTTCTCTCTGCGCTCAGGAATCACTCCTGGTGGGTCTTGGGGTTTGATCCCGGCTCTGCTGTGAGCAAGGCCAGCGCCCAGACCACCATCCTGTCTCTTTGTGCTGGGCCCCTGGTGCAGGGTCACAGCTCACAGTGCAACCAGGGCCTGGGAGCTCCTGCTTCAGGACCTTTCCTAGAACTAGATGAGGAGCTCCAGGTGGGACCCAGCTGGCCCTGCTCAGGGTTGTGATAGCAGCAGCTGCAGAGGAACCAGCTCCTGAGGATTGGAGGGTAGCAGCAACTGCGACAATGGCTGTCCACTTGGTCTCCGTCCTCCCCTCACCCAACTGGGTGTCCCTCCCACTGGGACTCAGGGGAAGCTGCTCAGGCCAAACACGCACCATGGATAGTGCGTATCTCTCACCTGAGAAGTAGGCCTGGGGATAGTCAATAATGCCAGCGAGAGTAACAGCTGCTTTCCGCCCTCTCCGCCTCTGAGCCAGCTGCCCGGGGGTTGGGGGGCAGAGCCAGGACTGTGGGAGAAGAGGAGTTGAAGAGGGTGTGTGAGACCCCTGAGTCACACCCCCAGCTTCTCCTTGGAGGGCTCCAGTGTGACCTATTCAGGGCAGAAGGGGAGAGGAGGCCCCATGGGGCTTGATCAGGAAGGACACCTGTTTCCGCAGCCAGAGGTAAGCAGCCACAGCCTGCGTGGGTGACTATGGAAGGGGCCCCCACAGGCCCCCCAGGTACCGGGACAGCAGGGTAAACACCTGGATGCTGGGCACGCAGAGGAGATGTCCCCCTGCTATCCTCCAGGAAACGAGAAGGTAAGCAAGGGGGAATTCGTTAGAGCCAGGAGAGCTGAGGAGAATGAAGACGGGTCTGTAGGACGCACTCTGTCCTTCAGACAACTCTCTGCCACCAACCCTGGCCAGAGGCTAGAAGATTCTCCGATGAAAAAGGGACCGCCCAGAGAGAAGGACTCATTCCTGACATCCTAAATCAGGGCCCATGGGTCTCCCCAGTGACCAGGGACCCAAATATGCCACTTGCACACCCCACCTGCAGGGCCTCTTGGCTGGTTTGGTTGGGGGTGCTCTCCAGCGGAGCTGGGGACAGCAGACCTCTGACCAGTAGTGCTCGGGATGGACCCAGGGCCCTACGCAGGCCGGGCCTGTGCTCCAGCCCGCTTGGCTCTCCCAGGCCCAGATCCTCCTCCTGAGCACCTGGATGACCAAGAACCACTGGCTAGTCAGAGAAAGCCTCAGGCATGAGAAGGGAAGTGGAGGCTCCGGGATGACAGAGGCCCCAGGAGGAGCAAAAAGCAAATTACTCCACATGAACACCAAGAAGGAGCAGCAATCCCCAGCAGAGCAGTGAAAGAGTCTCTGCTCCTGAAACGGGGGACAGCGCGGCTCAAGCCTAGTACCGTGGGGGGGTGGGGCGCCTGTGCAGGCAGGGTTCCATCCCGGAACCACTCAGAGTCCCCTGAGCACGGAGGCAGGAGTAAGTCCTGAGCACACCTGAGTGTGGCCCCCAAAACAAACACTTAATTTCTACCCAATGCACAAGACTTAGAGTTCAGGAAGTCTGGGAAGGTACCTGGGAGCAGGAGACACACATGGGACAGTGGGCCCTGGACCGGCCGGCACAGTGCAGGAAGCATGTGTGATCCCCTGCCAACGCCCTTGTCACCGTGACACTTTCGATCCCAAAAACAAAGCTTCTAAAGGTTTCCTAAGAAAGCAGAAAGGCAGCAAGAATAGTTCAACCAGCATCAAACTTCTTCAAGAGCAGTTGCCGCTATTTAAAGGCAGCAGACAACTGTCTTTGGCATTGTGGAAGAAAATATTTTCTAATCTGGAATCCTAGAATTCTCCCACACAAACTCACCACCATATAACCCAGTAGTGACGAGAGATTTTCAGATGACTGAGCACCCAGGTAAACGGCCTCAAGCCCCCTTCCTGGGGGTGGGTAGAGGACGGGGCGCAGGGCTGCTTGGCCGGAGTCTCACAAGGAGGCCAGGGCTCCAGGAAGCAGGGGGCGAGGCGGTGCTTCAGAGTCTGGAGCAGGGAAGCTCCAGCCGACAGCTGGGCCTTGTTCCAGCCGCAAGGGCAGCCAGGCCAGAGGAGAGCAGAAAAGCAGAAGGTTCCTGAGGGAACAGGACTGACAAACCAGCACATGAAAGAGAATATTGACAGGTGCGCGGGAAGGGCTGTGCCATCCGAAAGGAATTCATGGTAAGTACACTTGGACGGCAGTTCAGCTCTTTAGAGGAGACAGCCATGACTGCTAGGAAAGACAAAGGGCCGCCTGCAGGAGGTGTGGCCATCTAGGCCCTGACTGGACTCCAGCAGATGCCTGCCGAGCCATTCGCCTGAAGACACTGAGACGGACAGACAGCGAAACAGACGAGGGGGCGAGGCTGGGGGGCAGAGCGTGGAGAGCCAAGTCCCCACTGACCATGAGAAAAAGCCTACCTCTCACTTCTAAAACTGCCGTTTCAAGAAACAGCAGGACCAGCATGTTAATACAAGGTCACATGTGTCAGGGAGACCCGGGCTCAGCCAGGAGGGGTGCCAGTAGCAGGGACTTCAGAGAGGACGGCAGGCGGAGGCAAGGCAGAGCTGAGCTGGAACGAGGCAGGGTTTGGGGCTAGACAGCACAGAGGGTGAAGGACTGGCCTAGGGCATGCCAGAGCCCAGTGCCATCCGGGTACCTCATGGCCCCCCGGAGGCACCACTAGGGACTACCCCAAGTACTGAATCGGCAGGAGTAGCCCCTGGGCACTGCCAAGAGTGACCCCCAAATTCCAAAACATCAAAACAAAACAAATAAGATTAAACTCCTGAGAAATGACCCGTCTGGCTGATGATACACAGTGCAGCCTCGCTCCTCCAGATCTGGGGGGTCAGAGGATGATTCGGGACAAAGCTCTGACGGAAGCGGACACTGCACTTGCTTTCCAACCAGGTTCAGAGACGGACAAGCTGGTGCTGATGCACTGGCCAGGCAGTTCTCCGACATGCCACGATGCATCACAGTAAGATTCCCCAGAGCCAATCGCCGGGCCCCTTCCAGGAGCTTCTGCCCAACACTCTCCTAGTTGGTGGCAGCCTCTTCTCCCCAGGCTGACTCACCTGCTCCCTGCCCTGGACGTCCCCTACTTCTGAATCTGCTGTGCACCCCGGGATTCTGCTGGAACCAAGCCACGCACCAGCTAATCCGTGATCCTCTCTAGTTATCTATCGGCTTATGCTAGTTATTCGGCGGGATAAAATTGAATCTCAGCTGCTCACCACGTGCCGCGTCTCCCTCATCTGGCTGTTGTCTGTGGGATCCGACCCGTCCGGGACACGCTACTCTCCTGGCGGGAAGGAAAGTGAGAATGTGGATGGGATCACAAAGTCCTCAAAAAGAAAGGCTCTACTTCGCAGGACAGCTCCCTTCTGCTCAGACGCCATGGCCAGAAGGGCAAGTCAAGCGGCCAGGTCAGGTCCGCAGCCCAGGGAGAAGGCAAGAGGGCTTCCTCTGACTGCCAGGGGCGGCCCTAGGTCTTGGTTCTGATCTAAGAGCTAACATGATGCTTGGACCACAGAGGGACCTCTCTGAGTGGAACTGAGTGGTCAGGAAGGAAAATGTCTCTGTTGGTGGCGGGCTAAACGGCTGGGAAAGAGCAGAGGCGCTGGGGGTCTGCTCCAGACTCATCATCATTTCAGCTCTCTTGGCTTGTCTTTAAAACTGTGTTGATGGGGCTAGAGAGGTAATTCTGGGGCTAGGCACCTGCCTTGCATTTGGCCCACACTAGTTCAATCCCTGGTACCACGTAGGATCCCCTAAGCACTACCACCCTCCTAAGGAGAGTCAGGAGAAGCCCCTGAGCACCACCAGGTGTGGCCCAAACATACTCCCCCAATTCTTTAATGCAATTAAAAACAGATAACTGGTATACACATGATCAGGGCGTCCTGAGTTTCCCACTTGTGACCCTTCCTGCTTGAGAAATGTTCGTGTGACCCCAGGCATATGAGTCAGATAAACAAATCATAAAGAAATTTAATGTGAAGCAGTATCTATAAGTCATGTGACTCAGTTTGGGGTCATGGCCCACAGTTCCCAGTTTCAGAAGCTGGGAACTAGAGGGTCCCCAAGTGCCTTCCTGGTTACCCCGTTAGGGCCGACAGGAGAACCATCAACTTGGTTCCTTGGCACCTGCTGGACAATCTGCTAACTCCAGTAAGCCCCTGGGTCCAAGTCTATGATAGTTGCGAAGAGGATGGGCCTCCCACCAACCATGTGTGCCAGCGCTAAGAGCGCACCTACAACACAAGAGCAAGTGCAGCGATACTTCCAACCCTAACGCGTCGTGTCTTCAGCACCAACATAAAGTGCTTTTGTATTTTAGCCTTGGGAAGAGCCACACCCAATGGATACTCTTCCTGCAGTTTCCTGCACGGTGCTCAGAGTCACTCCTGGCAGTGCTGGGGATGGGGGAACCACACAGCGGTGCCCCAAATGGAACCCAGGGTGGGCCGCATGCAAGGCCTTAGCTTCTATACATCCCTCCAGCCCCAGTCGACAACACTGAAGACCAGCCAGGAGAGGTGCAGCGTCATCCAGAGTCTGGGCTAAGCCCAAGGCGCCCTCCTTTCCCCATGCGAAACAGAGCCTGAGAACAAAGGGTGCGCCCCAGCCCTCTGCACCAAGTCCCCACCCTGCAGAATGTTGCTCTTTTATTTATTTGCCTATTTATTTATTTATTTATTTATTTATTTATTCATTCATTCATTCGTTTGTTTGTTTATCTATTTGTTTGTTTCTTTGTTTAGGCTTTGGGGGCCACACCCAGTGATGCTCAAGGGTCACTCCTGGCTCTGCACTCAAGAATGACCCTGGGCGGTGCTCAGGGGACCCTATGGGATGCAGGGATCAAACCCGAGGACTGTGTGCAAAGCAAACGCACTTCCCCACTGTGCCATCCCTCTGGTCCTGTTGTTCTTTTTTTCTAAAAAAAAAAATTTTTTTTTAAATATTATATCAGTGTGACATTTTCTGGAGTGTGTGTTTGTTTGGATTCCTGGACCATAACCCAGTGAGGCTCGGGACGATGCCCAGCTGGGCACATGACCATGCAGTGCGGGGTCGCACCTGGGCCACCTACCTGCAGAGCTGTGCTCGGCCCACTGAGCTGGCTCTCCAGCCCCCACTTTCTGTTCGGAGCACAACTTTCTAGCCTAAGGGTTCCTGGGAGCATGGGAGACTGTTCTAGGGCTGCAGAGAGGGCTGAGGTGGGCTCCAGCGGGGACACAGCCCCATGCTTGGAGAGGTGCAGTGGGAGGAGCTGGGCTTTTGGTGGACTTCAAGGACTAACCTCGCCTGGACTTTGTGGGCACTGGAGTCCCATTGAAGGATCATGGAAAAGTCCCATTGAAGGATCCCAGGAAACCTAGCCTTAACTCGGCTCTGACGGACTCTTGCTGGTTTTGTTCCAAAAAGTTTTTAGGAAAAAGAAATTTTTTTTCTTAATATGGGCTTGCAAAATCCACAGCTAACGGACTAGTGAGAATTATCTGACAGACTGTGGCCAGAGGCCTGCGTTCTCATGAGCGAAGCTAAGTGCTGGGGATGCCCAGGTGACGGAAGAAACTTGTACCCCCAAGTGTTCACCCCTAAATCATGGCTGCTGGTCTGGGCCTCCTCTGCCACCAGATAAGAGCAACAAACTCTTGGTACAGTGGGAGGGCGTTTGCCTTGCACAGCCAACCCAGGCTCAATCCCCAGCATCCCATATGGTCCCCGAGCACCAGCAGGAGTCATTCCTGAGTGCAGAGCCAAAAGTAAGCCCTGAGAACAACCAGGTGTGACCCCAAACATTAATCTCTTGTCAGTTACTAGAGGCTATCCCCAGGTCCTGACCCAGATCCAGTCTACATGTCAGAGACCCGAGAAACAGGTGCTGCTGGAGCTGCGAGGGGACACAAGGGGCAGGGCGGTGGCTGTTAGCTCTGTGCTGAGTGCAGCCTGGACCTTAGCATCCCCACACCACGAGCATCTGGTCACCCCATCGCCAGCCCCCCAAAGACTGGCCTCCGTGCCTCACGGGGGTGGGGCGGGACAGAAAGTCTGACTGGTTCAGCAAATGCCAGAAAGCATCAGGTTTTTAAGGGGGTGAGGGAGCCCCCTTAAAATCCTGATGCATTATCCTGACTCACCTCTAATTTTCACACCCCCAAGGCCCAAGGAATCCAGGAAAGGTAGTCCCCCACCCCACCCCATGCACCCCAGGCCCAGAAGTCAGAAGGCAGGGGGCCCGTCGTGCAGTCTCCTGCAGGGCTCTTCCTGTAAAGGCGATCAATACAGCCCAGCCCACATCCCCTTTCCTGCTCCCGTCCCTACCTGCTATTGATCACCACAGCCCTGGGAAGCAAACGCCAAAACACATCAATCAATCACCAAGGTGGCAAAGAGACCTTATTAAAACCATCACGCCTTCTCCTTTCCTGCCCACCCCAGCTTCTCAGCCCAGTGGCCATTTCTTTTTTGGACGGCTTCCAAGAACTTTGCAGACATGATCTGCTGGCTGGTGGAATTTCCTCTGGTGGGGGGAAAAGGCAGACCCAAAGATCGCGCAAGGAGGAGCCCCACGACAGGGAGATGGAAACCAGTTGCATGAACAGCAGGGAAGGCCAGAGCCTGTGCAGGGAGCACGGGAAAGTGCGGGAGGCAGGAGGCAGGTTTGTTTAAAGGCGGGGGGAGCCAACTGCGCTTAGTCACTTTTCAAAACATTTTGTAATTATCCTCCAAAGTTGTACAAATCAATTCCTTCTGGCTGCCTAATGTCCTTCACTAAGTGGTTTAATTGTGATATTTCACTCAATAATTGGGTTTATTCTAATGCAGAAATAAGCACAGAGTGTGAACGTCATCTACTCCCCAGAAGCAAGGCTGCACCCGGGAGTGGCCTTGGTCAGGAGTCCCTGCCTGATGCGGCCGGATCCTGGCACCACAAGACCAAGTGACCCCTAAGCCTGGAGTGCGGAGGGCATGAACACTGCTGGTGTAGCCCACCCCCCCCACACACACACATAAGAGAAGCCCCGGCAAGAGTTATAGTTAGTGGGGAGGGCTTTTTGCCTTGCACTCGGCTGACCCGGGTTCGATATCCGGTATCCCATAAGGTCGTCTGAGCCTCGCCAGGAGCATAGAGTCAAGAGCAAACCCTGAGCACCAGTGGGTGTGTCCCAAAGCAGAGAGAAGGGGCAGAGACTCCAGGCAGTCACGGCTTCAAGGGTCCTTTTCAGAGAAGGGTCTCCTGATATATCCTAGGTCTGTGGCACCCCAGGGTCTAGGGCAGCCCAGTGGCTATATCTTAGCGGGAGGGACAGCTCAAGGAAAGCAGCACGTGTGGCCCACAGGAGAACCCCCTGGCTTCCACCCCCTCCCCACATGAGAAAGGAAAAGCATAATAGGTGGTTCCTGACAAATCCCTCCCTGGCACCTTGGGAAGCTTCCCAGGGGCGGCTGAGCAGGAGAACACACAGGGACTGAACTATCCCGTCCTGGGGTGCCCCGCCATGGCGCCTACAGCCCTAACCCAGACTAACTGCAGTGCAGGCGCTCCCGGGGCAGGGGCGACCTTCTCAGGAGGGGAAGAGGACCACCAGCAGTCGGGAAGGGGAGCCCTGGCCTCCGGGTTGCGGGCAGGCCGTGGGAAGGTGTGAGGGGCTGAGGCCCGGAAGCTGGGCCCTGTGTGAGGGGTTGAGCCAGGAGCTGGGCGCTGTGACCCGAGGCAGGGCCCTGTGTGGGGCTGAGTCAGGCGCTGGGCGCTGTGACCCGAGGCAGGGCCCTGTGTGAGGGGCTGAGCTGGGCGCTGTGCCCGAGGCAGGGCCCTGTGTGAGGGGCTGAGCTGGGCACCATGCCCCGAGGCAGGGCTCTGTGTAAGGGACTGAGCTGGGCGCTGTGCCCCAAGGCAGGGTCCTGTGTGAGGGGCTGAGCCAGGCGCTGTGCCCCCGAGCAGGGTCCTGTGTGAGGGGCTGAGCTGGGCGCTGTGCCCCCAAGGCAGGGTCCTGTGTGAGGGGCTGAGCCGGGCGCTGTGCCCCGAGCAGGGGTCCTGTGTGAGGGGATGAGCCGGGCGCTGTGCCCCGAGCAGGGTCCTGTGTGAGGGGCTGAGCCGGGCGCTGTGCCCCGAGCAGGGTCCTGTGTGAGGGGCTGAGCCGGGCGCTGTGCCCCCTGTGTGAGGGCTGAGCCCGGCGCTGTGCCCCGAGCAGGGCCCTGTGTGAGGGGCTGAGCCGGGCGCTGTGCCCGGAGCAAGGTCCTGTGTGAGGGGCTGAGCCGGGCGCTGTGCCCCGAAAGCAGGGTCCTGTGTGAGGCTGAGCCGGGCGCTGTGCCGAGGCAGGGCCCTGTGTGAGGGGCTGAGCCGGGCGCTGTGCCCTAGGCAGGGCTCTGTGTGAGGGGCTGAGCTGGGCGCTGTGCCCTAGGCAGGGCTCTGTGTGAGGGGCTGAGCTGGGCTTTGTGCCCGAGGCAGGGCCCTGTGTGAGGGGATGATCCGGGCGCTGTGCCCCGAGCAGGGTCCTGTGTGAGGGGCTGAGCCGGGCGCTGTGCCCCGAGCAGGGCCCTGTGTGAGGGGCTGAGCCGGGCGCTGTGCCCCGAGCAGGGCTCTGTGTGAGGGGCGGGAGCCGGGCGCTGTGCCCCGAGCAGGGCCCTGTGTGAGGGGCTGAGCCGGGCGCTGTGCCCCGAGGCAGGGTCCTGTGTGAGGGGCTGAGCTGGGCTCTATGCCCGCGAGGCAGGGCCCTGTGTGAGGGGCTGAGCCGGGCGCTGTGCCCGAGGCAGGGCCCTGTGTGAGGGGCTGAGCCGGGCGCTGTGCCCGAGGCAGGGCCCTGTGTGAGGGGCTGAGCCGGGCGCTGTGCCGAGGCAGGGCCCTGTGTGAGGGGCTGAGCCGGGCGCTGTGCCCGAGGCAGGGCTCTGTGTGAGGGGGGCTGAGCCGGGCGCTGTGCCCGAGGCAGGGCTCTGTGTGAGGGGCTGAGCCGGGCGCTGTGCCCGAGGCAGGGCTCTGTGTGCTGCAGCGCTCCAGCCCCGAGGAGCAGCTTCTCCCTCCCTCTTCCCACCCACACCCAGAGGCTGATGCTCCGCTGCTGGTCCCGCGCCTTCAGAAGCCGCCCCACCCTTCCCCCAGCCCTCCGGGTTCAGGGTTTGCGCCCAATGTCCCCACTGAAGAAGCAATGACCAGGCAAGCGGAGGGCCAGAGAGTCAGGCTGGACACCTCTGGCCGGCCTTGCACTCCGCCTTCACCCTGAACCTGCTGTGTGCGGGCACTGGGCTGGTACTAGACACCGCCATGACCTTCAGCTGCCCCTTTCCTGCCCTCCCTATGGCGCTCGGGGACTGGTCGTACATATGTGGGGGCAGGTCTCTATCAGTTGTGTGAGACCCCCCACAACCTTCCCACCCCGCGCCCGCCCTTGCCAGGGCTGCAGTTCCTCGACCGGCCAGCAGGGGGCGACGCGAGTCCAGCGGCCCGGCGGCTCCCAGCCCCGGCGCAGTCACAACTCCTTAGCGATGCAAATTGAGAAGCAGCGGTCCCACCCCGAGAGGGCTGCTGAATTCTCCGACGGGTATGCAGATTTCCAGCCTGCTTCGCGGGTTTGTTTGTTTTACTTTGCAATAAATTTAATACGGACTCCCTGAAGCAGAGCCGCAGATGGACTATAAAGGCTGCATTCTGAGCAGCCCAATCTAGGTGAGAGCGGCTGAGCCCGGCTTAAATTCTATCGGTGAAATTTGACATGAAACCGGGCCTGGGGGTTGCTCCTGCAGAATCTGTAAGTGCTGGTTTGAATCTCTGAATTTCTCAGAGAGAGGATAACTGGGAGGCGGGGGAGGCAAGGCTCGTCCCTGTGCGCCCCACCCCAGGAGGAGCGCAGTAGAAAAGTGCCCCCCCAAGCTGGTCTTCAGGGGAAAAGGGCAGACGTGTGACGTAGCTGGAGCCAGAACATCTTTTTTGTTTGGGGCCACACCCGCTGATGCTCAGGGGTTACTCCTGGCTCTGCGCTCAGGAATCACTCGGGGTCGTGCACAAGGAAACATATGGGAAGCGGGGTTCAAACCCAGGTGGGTGGCCCTGTCACTCCGGGCCCTGAAGCGGAAGCAGGAGGAAGGGCCCAGGCAGCACCCACTGCAGGCCCCGCCCCTTAACACGTGGCCCACTCAGCACACACCTGCCTCCAGAGGTGAAGAACGCACTAGAAGGTGAATAAGTCCGCCCCGCCCACAGCTGCTTTGTTCATTTCTGGAGCGATATACTCAGCACTTCTGAGCCTCAGTTTCCCCAGGTCAGCCTGACTCCTGTAGGTTAGGCGCAGGACTCTGGGTACTGCTCCTGGAGGGGTCAGGTGATGCGGGGAGGGGTGCCGAGGGCGCTGTGAGGGTGAATCAGACCTGTCCTGGACACCAGGGGTCAACTGAGGTGTGGGAGGAGGTGGCAGCAAGGGCGAGAGTCACAGTCAGGCAGGTCCCGCTGCGTCTCTCTGGGTCGGAGAAGGGTAGGACGGGGGTGGGGGGCACCGCACACAGCGCGCTAGGGAAGGAGCTGGCTGCCCGAGACACAAGGACGATGACGTTTGTCCCCACACGGAGAGAATCGAGCGGAAGCAGAGAAAAGAAGCCCAGCTCGCAGCCTGGGGCCTGGTCACCATGGAGAGAGAGAGGGGCAGCTCGGAAGGGAGATCAAAGAGGCTGGAGGCAGCGGTCACAGCCCACTTCACCCGCAAAGAACTCGTGGATTCAGAGCAGGGCTAGGGGAGGCGGGAAAGCCACTGGGCCCCGTCACCTGCCCTCACAGCCAGGCGACAGGCATGAGCTTCTTCAATGAACGCTCTCCCCACCCCTGGCTCTGAAGAGGTGTGGGCCAAGGGAGGCAACCCCCTACTTCTGCCTTAGTGATGCTCCAGCTATGAGGGTCACTCTCAAAGCCCGGGGCCATGTCATGGCCCTCACCGAGCACCAGTGGCCCCAGAACCTCCCCCCCATTCCCCCCCCACACACACACACTCAAGGAGGAAGCCAGTCCCCGGCACTGTGTGCTCTCTTCCCTCCCACCGGCCCCATCTCCGCCCCGGCCCCCACTTTCCTGAGCACGCTCAGTCCGCCCCGGTCTCCTCATCTAACCTCAGCTCTGCGCTGCAGCCCAGCCTCTTTGAAGTTCTCCTCAGAGTTGGGGCTCCCCAGCGCTACCTTCAGAGCAAAGCACATGGAGACACTCATAAATCAGTAATGATCCTACATGAATCGCACACCCAGGAGCAAAACACCGAATCAACTGCTGCCCAGCGAGCAGGGCTAGGATAGAAGGCAGACACTGCAAGGCTCAGCAGACAGCCGGGGTGACAGGCACAGCAGAGACGGACCGGGATGACAGGCAGGGTCCAGCAGAGAGTAGCTGAGGACAGGAAGATTCCCCAGCCCAGCCAGCCCAGCTGGTGGATTCAGGGTTGTGGTGCTGGGCCCCCACTGACCCCTGGGGGAGCCTCTAGCCTCCCTCTGCAGTGACCGATGAACTGCCCTCAGGAGGACCCCTGGCCATTTCTCCTGCACCCCAAAGAGGACAGTCTGACTGGGGGTCCAAGCAGTGCTCAGGCGGCTGGAGACCACCCATAGTGCTGCTGGCCAAGCCCAAGCTGGACAGTTCATGGCTTGGTCCATGCGAGCAACATGGGAGTCAAGAATGTGGACACTCGCCACTCCGGTGGCAGCAGCAGGGAAACTGGCTGTTACGGGGCAGCAGCAAGTAAGAGGCTGTTCAAACGCTGTCCCTTTTCAGACTGTGCTCCTGGTCCAGGCGCACCGACCCGCCTTAGCAGCACAGACGAACACACGCCCCTTTTCTTTTTCTTATCTTAATTTTTTATTATACCACCGTGAGATAAACAATTACAAGAATGTTCATAATTGGGGCTCTGTCATTCAGTGTTCCAGCACCCATCCCTCCACCAGTGCCCCATTCCCACCACCAATGGCCAAACACTCCCTCCCACCCAACCCCAGCCTGCCCCTATAGCAGGCACCTTTTTCTTTTCTCTCTGTCTCTGTCTCTGTATTTCTCTCTCTCTTCTCTTACACTTTGTGGCTTGCCCTACAGATATTAACGGTTTATGATGTCTGTATGTGTATATTCAAAAGTGAGTTCTAGTGTGACATTATAATTCCCCATTCCCCATCAACCTCCCCAGCTTGTTGCAACTAGAATGATCATTACAGTGTATAAATGTGCAAGATCCTGGGAAGGACCTGGTCCTAACCTACATTACTGTCTAAGTCTGTTGCATGGGTCTGGAGTGTCTCTCGTCAGGCTGGGAGCCCACAGCCACGCCCGCTGACATGGAGGAGGAGCCCAAATCCCGCTCCAAGTCCTGCCAGTGTGCCCCCGCCCCGCACGTGTCTTTGAACCCTAGGAGCTATGTTGGACTCAGCCAGGGCTGAGCCATTTACCGCCCTCCGAAACTCCATGGGCTGCTCCACATGGCCCCTTTTCATGAGTAAAAAGAAGTTTCTGACCCTCCGTGCTGGAGGAAACTACAACAACAACAAAAACAAGGAAATGTTCCAGAAATTCATCTAGCAATGAACATAAAAAGCTTTTTAATGGAGAAAGGACTGAAACACTATAAAATAACATGAAAGAAGATGGAAAGAAATGAAGGGAAGGTTCATGCTCCTCCAAGGGACCCCTCTGTGGCGCAGTGCTCTCCACACAGCCTGTGGTGCCCTACCCAGCGGGAGGAGGGGGCCAGCTGACTGCTCTGCCTGGACAACACAGCCTCAGAGACCGTGGGCAGCAACACAACAATAGCTCGTGGGGTGCAGGCGGGCCCAGGGTAGGGCCTGTGTGCACAGAGACGGGACCCCAAGCAACCTGGCCTTCACTCAGGGGTGTGGCCCCCGCCAAAGCACACAACACAGGAAGCTGTCTCCTGACACATCCAGTACCCACGCGTGAGAGGTAAACTTCCAGCACCAGGTGAAAACGTAATGATCAAACACTCTGACCCTGAGGCAAGAGAGAAACCAGCCCTAAAAAGCAGCCCGAAAAACAAAACTCTCAGGAAGAAAACGGGTGGGAATTACAGGGGAAATGAACGGTGTCTACTGCTGCCCGCAACAGCTGGGCAGCCCTCCAGACCGACATCTGCACCCGCAACCCCCCAGGAGTCTGACAACTCAGGGCAGGCGGAAGGATGAGGAGAAAGCCAGCGGAGGGGGACAGAGAACGGCGTTCAGAGAAGGGAAATACTAACGGCTGACAATTCTCCTAAGTGTCGCTTCCCTTCACAGACGGAGCTGGCCCCGTCTGTGTGTGTCCAGACCGAGACACCTTCCCTGGAGGCCACAAGTGAGGGTGAAGGCGGTAAGAGCACTGTCCCAAGTGCTGGGTACCCGCCGGGAGCTCAGGGCAGGCGGAAGGATAAAAGGAGCAGGGGCCACGTGGCAGAGCTCACGGGTAATGCACAGAAGCTGCTTTAGTGAACTTTTCAAATCAATTTAGAGATCTGAAAACTATATGGAGTAGCAATAACAACAACCAAAGAGGTACCCAGACTACTGATACTTTTTTTTTCTTTTTTGGGTCACACCCGGCGATGCTCAGAGGTTACTCCTGGCTCTGCACTCAGGAATTACTCCTGGTGGTGCTTGGGGACCATATAGGATGCCAAGGATCGAACCCGGGTTGGCCGCATACAGGCAAACGCACTACCCACTGTACTGTTGCTCTGGTCCCAAGATTACTGATACTTTGGAAAGTATTCTTCCTTTCCTGTTTTTTTTTTTTTTTTTTTTTGTTATTGTTTGAGTCACACCTGGCAATGCTTATGGGTTACTCTTGGCTCTGCACTCAGGAATTACTCCTGGTGGTGCTTGGGGATCACATGGGATTCTGGGGATAGAACCGCATAGGCCATGAGCAAGGCAAACACCCTCCCCACTGTACTATTGCTTCAGCGCCTCCCATGAAGAAGCTGACAGGAGGGTACATCGGCAAAGCACTTGCCCTGCTTGTGTGGGGCCTGGGGCTCGATCCCTGGACCAAGGCCCGGGAAAAGGAATAAAGAGCAGAAGAAAACCCTCAGAAGAATAGCCCCACCCCCTCTGCCATTCCATCCCACAGAGACACAGCCAGCCCTGCTCCTTGAATGGGAGCCCTGGACTCCAAGAAGCGGGGAGGGGGTACCAGGGGAGGGCGAGAGAGACGATGCCTCCCACCACATGCCTGGAGAGAGAGAAACGCCTCTCACCACATGCCTGGAGAGAGAGAAACGCCTCCCACCACATGCCTGGAGAGAGAGAACGCCTCCCACCACATGCCTGGAGAGAGAAACGCCTCCCACCACATGCCTGGAGAGAGAGCGCCTCCCACCACATGCCTGGAGAGAGAGAAACGCCTCCCACCACATGCCTGGAGAGAGAGAAACGCCTCCCACCACATGCCTGGAGAGAGAAACGCCTCCCACCACATGCCTGAGAGAGAGAAACGCCTCCCACCACATGCCTGGAGAGAGAGAAACGCCTCCCACCACATGCCTGGAGAGAGAGAAACGCCTCCCACCACATGCCTGGAGAGAGAGAAACGCCTCCCACCACATGCCTGGTGTGGCGTGAAGTCACAGTCTGGGGTGAGGACATGCGTCCATGAGCACAGCAGAAGCTGGATGTTTTTAACTGGAAGGTCTGGGCGCACCAGGTAGCTCTGCTCCTATGGAAGAGGACCCAGGCTTTTAATTTTTATTGATGTGGCTTTTGAACACCCCCAGCTATGCTCCTGGCCGTGCACTTAGAGATCAGTCCTGTCGGGGCTCAGGGGGCCATATGGAGATTCTGGGCATTGAACTTGGGCCTGCCGTGTGCAAGGCCAGTGCTCTACCTGCTGTACTATCTCTCCAACCCCTTACTATCTTTCCTGCCTTTGATTGGAGGCTCCGGGGTTGAAACCTGTGGCAGACCCCTGGGAGGACGAACTGCTGAGCCAGCAGGAGGCAAATGCCCCAGGAACCCTCCTGTAGGGAGATTCCACACTGGAAATGCCCCCACTCTCAGGGCTTTACAGTAAAACAGGGAACATTCGAAGGTTGCATGGTGAGGAATCGCATCACTGGACCTGTGTCTTACAGAAACAAACAGAGCAGAAATGTATAGATTGGCTCAAAGCAGAAACGTAACATGAGGGAGGGAATTCATCACCAGCGATTGTAACTCTGGTTAAACGTGGACGATGAGACGCATCATCCACATTTAGCTGTGTTCCTGATAAAAATCCAACTTAAGTGACAGTAAATGAGGACAAAGGACCTGAAACCAAAGTAGACGGTAGAGGTCACAAATCTGACAAAGAATGAGGGTGCTGGGATGGCCAAGGGCCTGAGGAGAACAGAAAAGCCAACCAGGTAACAGCCACCACCTCTCCCAGTCCCAGGCGGCCCATAGGACCCTCCAAGGAAGCTGACTGCAGGGCTGGCAGCTGCAGGAGGAACAAGAAGCCTACAAACAGACCCAAATACTTTTGGGTCACCCCAAACTGGAACCTCCACCAACTTATTCGTGGAGAAAGAAAATGTGTCTATCTACATCGAACACAGGCGTGTCATCGACCAGAGAATGGTCAAAGAGCTGACCTTACTTAAAAGTTTTAAAGACAGGGGTCAAGAAGATAGCACAGTGTTTAAGGTGCTTGCCTTGTACCTGGTCAACCCAGGTTCAATCCCCGGCATCCCAGATGGTCCCCTCAGCCTGCCAGCAGTGATTCCTGAGTGCAGAGCCAGAAGCAAGCCTTGAGCATGCGCCAGGTGTGGCCCCAACCGCACCTCTCCCCTCCCACAAAACAGAGTTTTAAAGAGTAATTTAAAAAAGAAAAAATACCAACCACATACTGACTCCACTTACATCAAGTATCCAGACAAGCAGATCTATAGAGACAGAAAGTGGACAGCTGGTTGTTAGGACTGCTAACAAGTACAAGGTTGGTTTCTTTTGGGGAGCCAAATAGTTTTGGATTTGGGGTGAGGGGGTTCAAGGACTATTTCTGTCTCTGTTCTGAGGAATGAGTTCTGGTGGTGTTCAGGGAATCACAGGCTGTGCCAGGATCCAACTCAGGTTGGCTGGACACCAAAGCGAGCCTTATTCCTTGTACTATCTCTGAGGCCTTACTTTGGCTGGCCTGGCCTGACACACAGCACGTGCATTGCTACCTCTTATTAAGAGAACTGTGATGACTAAGGGGAAAACAAAAAAATACTAGTAATTTTTTTGTTTATATTTTGGCTTTTGGGCCACACTTGGCGGTGTTCAGTGCTTACTCCTGACTGTACTCAGGCATCACTCCTGGCAGGCACAGGGGACCAGATGGGCTAGAGAGACTGAAGCAGGGTAAGCCACATGCATGGCAAGTGCCCTACCTACTTTACTATCACTCCAGTCCCATTGATCAAGTGTTTTAAGAGTATTGATGTGATACTTTAAGAGTATTGCTGTGATTACAAGCCTGGCAAGCTGCTTGTGTCGTATTTGATATGCCAAATACCAGTAACATTTATATTAGGTCATTCCCATGGCCTAATATAATGGTTTGAGGCTCTTTATGTTCCTGGAGCAAGCAGATGCCTTTGGGTTCTGCTAGCATGAGACAGGACATATGGAGATATTACTGGTGCCCGCTCTAGCAAATAGATGATCAACGGGAAGATAGTGATAGTGATAGCTGTGATGGTTATACAACTGTAAATAAAATGCACTAAATTCCGATTTCACTATTCTAATGGTATATGCACACACACACTCCCCCTCTCTCTACTCTCTCTATATATATGTATATGTGTATATGTGTATACACACACACACACACGCACACTTGTTTGGGGCTACCTCTTCCAGGTTCTGTGCTCAGTAAAAAGCCCTGGCAGCTCTGGGGGATCAAACCAGGATCATCTGTGTGCAAGGCAAGTGCTTACCTCCTACCTATACTAGCTCTCCATGACTTTTATCTCAATAAGCTGATATAAAGAAAGGAAAAGAGAATCCCCAAAACTTCCAGATAGGAAAAAAAAGCTTGCATACCCAGGAGAAGGGCTCAGTAAGGTCTTGGAGTTTTTGAAGACAGACCTAGATGCATAAAAGATGAGGATCAAGGTCTTCAAGATTCCCAGATGACTTTTCACTAAGACATCAATACCTTAACAAATTATGAATCAACTAAGATATGTAAAGTATTAAAATTATGTCCCTCCCATGAGTTCCTTCAGTGACCGCATCTGCTCAAAGAGGACTCGCTTAATCCATGCAACCAGGACACTGGGGAGGAAGATACAGGATCCAGGAAGCAGGCGGCTTGGGTGGAATGAGAGGAATTCCCAAGTGTGCCCCAAGAAGTTTCACAGGACTAAAGAATTGCCAACGTGGACAGGAGCAGCCTGGCCTGCCTGAAATGCTGGACTCTCCGTGGTCCAACTGTCCTCCAGTTGACAGTCCTCAAAGTTCCTAACCAGAGGTACTGAAAGGCACAGAGAAAACTAGGCAGAATTTTCAATGCCAATATAAATGAAAACTTACACACAGCACACAGGAAAGGAAATGTGCGCCTGCCCAGGGCATGACATGACTTGTTGACCAATGCGTGTTACATCTCTCATGACATCGTTCTAATAACACCAAACATTAGCCAAGCGGCACAAATGCTGGCTGAATTCGACCGAGAATGTGGAAAGATAGGTCTACAGCTAAATCTAAAGAAAACTATGTTCATGAAAATGAACTAGTTCCAGAGGCCCCATTCACTCTCAATGGAACAAACATCTCTTTTTTTTTTTTTTTTTTTTTTTTTTGCTTTTTTGGGTCACACCCGGCGTTGCTCAGGGGTTACTCCTGGCTCTTTGCTCAGGAATTTCTCCTGGTGGTGCTCACCTCAACTACTTGGCAGGATCCATATGTCATCTCTCTCCTCTCTATCTCCCTCTCTCGCCAAACTTTCCTGCACATCGTGGAATGCAGTGAAGATGCAGAAGTTTTATTTAAAAATTGGTAGCACTCAAAAATAGTACTTAATTGCAATTTGACAATTAATTTTGCAAACTCTATAAAACAAGAAAGACGGCTCCTAGATTTAGATGCATATAAAGGGAACCCTGCGAGGGAGACTCGCAGACATGGGGCAGAGCTGCTACTGGCTCTCCCTGTGACCAGCCGTTCACAAGGCGCCCGGGAGGGATGGTGGGTTCTAGCCCTGGCCCACCACCCCAGCAGAGCCTCACAATAAGCCAGACGACCCCCGACTCCATGAAGGCCTCCATTTTCCACATCTGGACTTCTCTCTCGTCAGAACTTCACCCAGCAGACCAGCCTATCACAGCCTGGCTCGCGTGGCCGCTACGGCCGTGCAGTTCATCAATATATGCTGGACTTAGAGATGCCTACAAGAGTATGCTACCTGAACGGCAGAGCCTGGCAAGCTACCCGTGTTGTTATTTGATATGCCAAATACCAGTAACAATTATCGACCTCATTCCGGAATGGATTGAGAACTTTATGTTCCTAGAGCAAGCAGATGCTCTTGGGCTCTACTAGCATGAGACAGGACATATGGAGATGTTACTGGGGCCCGCTTGAGCAAATCGATGATAAACGGGAAGACAGTGATACAGTGATACAGTGGTGCTCGGGGAACCATATGGGATGCCGGGGATCGAACCCGGGCCGGCAAAGGCCGGCCGCGTGCAAGACAAACGCCCCTACCCGCTGGGCTATCGCTCCGGCTCCAAGGAACAAACATCTCTGAATGCAGCAGTTATGTGTACCTAGGTCGAGAAATCAACATGATGAACGACCTAAAACCTGAGCTGCGCAGGAGGAAGAGAGGCGGCATGGAATGCCTTCAAAGGCATCGAAGAAATAGCTAAAAGGACAAAGAACCTCCGGCTCCGGGCACATCTCTTCAACTCCACCATTCTCCCTGCATTAACATACGCCTCAGAGACCTGGGCCCTACGAAAGCAGGATGAGAATGCTATTCAGGTCTCCCAGAGAGGAATCGAAAGAGCTATGCTTGGAATATCACGCCTCACTCAAGTGAGAGAAGGAATCCGGAGTTCTGACCTCCGTAGCTATTCCAGAATCAGGGACGCTATCTCATTTGCCAAGGCATCGAAAATCAGATGGGCTGGACATGTAATGTGATTTGGAGATGACCGCTGGACTAGAGCCGTTACCGACTGCATCCCATGGGATGTCAAAGATCACGTGGCCACCTACAAGATGGTCAGACTTCCTTTTCAAGACCCTGAAGGAACAGTTTGAGGCTCTTCATATTCCTGAATCAACCAGATGCCATTGGGCTACATTGGCACGTGATAGGGTCCAATGGAAATGTTACTGGCGCCTGCTGGAGCAAATCGATGAATAATGGGATTCAAGTGATCAAGTGATCAAGTGATCTCTCTAGCCACAGCACACCAACAGTGCATGCCAAGTTAGCCAAAACCCACAGGGTAACTAGGCTAGGAAGGAACCTACATATTTGTGTGTGTGGAACATGTAAAAAGTCAGATTAGCATCTTCCAGAGGAACAGGCAAAGATGATGTGTTGGTTTTTTTTTGGTGGGAGGGGCAAGTAGAAAAAAAGTGTTAGCTACATACAGTTGTTAAGAACAGGGACAATGGAGAACAGAGGGACTGGCTAAAGAAACTGTGGTTCATCTACACTATGGAATACTATGCAGCTGTCAGAAAAGACGAAATTATGAAATTTACCTGCAAATGGATGGACATGGAGACTATCATGCTGAGTGAAATTAGTCAGAAGGAAAAGGACAGATATAGAATGACTGCATTCATTAATAGGATATAAATAGATACCAGTGTTTTACTAAATGTGGGAAATGGTAATGGCAGATTAAAACTCACCATTGAATATACACAAAGAGACTTAAGTGATAAACTCTAAATATCTGCAGGGCTAGCCACAATGTGTAAAAAGAAGAGGGAGAGAGATGCAGAGACAGAGAGAGAGGCAGAGAGAGAAAGAGAGGAAATGGGGGGTACCTGTTATTGAGGTAGCCTGGGGGTGGGGGGGGGGTGGGGTACATTGGTGGTGAAATGGGGCACTGGCGGAGGGATGGGTGCTGGAATACTGTATTACCAAGAACCAATTATGAACACCTTTGTAATTGTATGTCTCATGGTGGTATAATAAAAAATTTAAAAAAAAATAAAAAGAGCACAAAAAAAAAAAGAAAAAGAAAATAGGGGCAAAATGCAAATGCTGTCAGAAAAACTGAATCCAAACAGATGAAGCCCTGAATTACAGTAGTAGCTTGTGGGGATGGAGAGAGAGAGAGAGAGAGAGAGAGAGAGAGAGAGAGAGAGAGTGAGAGGCAAGAGAGAGAAGTGAGAGGCAGAGAGAGAGAGAGAGAGAAGTGAGAGGCAGAGAGAGAGAGAGAGAGAGAGAGGGAGGCAGAGAGAAGTGAGAGGCGAGAGAGAGAGAGAGAGGTGAGAGGCAGAGAGAGAGAGGGCAGGAGAGGGACAGACCGAGTGAGTGGAGACACCAGGGAAGCTGGACTTGGGAGCAGGATCAGAGAAAGGAAAAGCAGCTGACGACACACCGAACCACACGCGGTCTGCAGCCTGGGTGAAAGTCCCAGAGGGGCCTGAAATCAGCAGCACTGAGAGCCTGTGGGGCGCCTCCCGCGTTTTCCGTGCCCTTCCGGGTGCCAGGATTCTGGCTGCAGCTGTCTGGAGAACAGAAGCCAAGAGAATCTTACGTGTCCATGGTTCCGGCCCTGTAAAGGTGGGGGCAGGGGGAGGTCTTAGAAATCACTTAAGTGAATTCCCTGACTTGCAGCTAATCGAACTAAAAGCACAAAGAAATTAAAATCCAAGGAGGAAACAGTCTCTACCAAGTAGTGAAGGATGTGAACTCAGAGCTAAAGAATGCAAAGAAAGATTTGAAGATGAAGAAAAGGCCACTCTTTGCCTACTCAGTGACCTCTGAGAGAGCCAGTGTCCAGACGTAGAGGCAAGAAGGGAGGGTGCAGAACGTGGCTGGGCTGAGCTAACAGCGTCCACTGGCCTGGCCCTGCACACAGCACGCGAACCGCTGATGAGTAAATGGGAAAACCAAAAGGCTTCAAGTGAAGATGACAGGACCCTCAAAGGTGTTTGAAAGACACAGGGGCTATGGTGTCATGCGGCCAGAGGAGGTCTCAGCAAGAACAGACCCCTGACACAATGAAGAAGAGAAGCAGCGGCCGGAAGTGGGGCTGCAGGTGGAGCCATTGGACCTGGGAGGAAGCAGGTGCAGAGAATCCTGTGGGAAAAGGGACCGAGTCGAGTCCAAAGAGGAAGAGAAAAAGGAATCTGGAGTGGGACAGGGAGGGGCAAAAAGCCTCGCTCAGCTCATCCCTTTCTAAGGAAGACAGAGGCACAGTCCAGCTAACGGGGGCAGGGACGGAGGGGTCTGAGCAAGACAGAAATCTGCAGCAGGGAATCCTGGCTAACCTTGCCCAGCCCCACTGTGGCAATGGCAAGGACATTTTCCATGGTTGCATGGAGAAGGCACTGCTGTCGTGGTCTAGGGGCACCCGGGGGCAGGGTAGCGGCTAAGCTCCCCAGAACACAGGACAGCACTTCTCAACAGAGTCATCCTGTCCGCGAGGCTCACTGCGCCGAGGAGGAGGCGGTGCCACTTTGGAGCAGCTGTTGCGAGAACGCCACATGATGGCCACAGGACCCCCGGCACTACGGGTGCCGGCTCCTCAACGGCACTGAGGTTTGGAGCGAGTCCAACTGGCTTGGGGTCTTTTTTTGGTTTTTAAATGCGCAAATAAATGAAATGTCTCAGATTGGGCTTTCTATTGTTGGCTGCGGGGGAGGGGATCGCGCGGTTTGAGCCATACCTGACCATGCTCAGAGCTTACCGCTGGCTCTGCGCTCAGGGATCGCTCCTGGCAGGGTTCAGGGGACCGAATGTGGTGCTGGGGACTCGGGAGACTCGGACTGGGTTGGCTGCATGCAAGACATAGCTCCTGTGCTTTACCTCTGGCCCCAAATGTCCTATCTTAGAGAACTTTACAAACATTTTTCATGAAACAATGACTGAAGGTAATCTACTTACTGCCACAAGCAAGTCTCTGAGGCGGGAGACTGTCCTGGCTTTCCAGATGAGCAAACAGGAGCAGTGACGCTCCCTTTCCCCAGCTACCCATCCAGCACCGGCCCCCGGGAGTCAGTGTGTTAGGGCTCTGGTTTGAATTCTTTCCATTGCTGGCTTGTTTGTTTGTGGCCTTCACTGTCCAGTGTTCAGGATCTATTCCTGGCTCTGTGCTCAGAAGTGATTCCTGGTAGTGCTCAGGGGCTATTCCTGGTTCTCTGCTCATAAACGATGCCTGGCAGTGCTCAGGGGAATATATGTGGTGCCAGAGATATGAGCCAGGGTTGGCAAGATGCAAGTCAAATGCCTGAAGCCCTGTACTCCTCTCTGCCCCCTGGTTTGGATTCTCACTCCCTACTGGGGATGGGGGAAAAGTACAGGAATTAAGGCACTTGCCTTGCAAGTGGCCGACCCCAGGCCAGTCTCCAGCATTGCCTATGGTCCCCTGAGCACTGCCAGGGTGATTCCCTAGCAGCCAAGTGCTGCCCAAAACACAAACCAAGAACTAAGTCTCTTATGAGCCCTGCCCAGGCCCTCTCCTAGCCAAGAGTCTTGTTTCTAACAGCATTCCCCACTGGCTGATCTATGAGTTGGGCATGTCTGAATGAAGCTGCCTTAATTTTTTGACTTCTGATCAGGATGATCAAAACTGATTTTCTACCAAGATCTAACAAAAGAGAACCCAGCCAGGAAGCCTCTGGGTAGATGAGGGCAGAGGTTCCAGGGGACCACCATACATATTACAATTTTTTGGACTTTAAGTGGTCTGTCCGACTCTTGGATCAAGTGATATGGGACAGAATGTCAGTCGCTCTCTCTTCTGTCAGCTCTACATTTACAAGCAAAGGAAGATAAAGGAGTCTGTGGGAGAAGCTAGTCCGCTGACTTCCAGAATGCATGTCAGTCATATCAACCTCTCAGGTTAGACTTCCAGAACACTTCTTTTGTAGGTTTTCTGTTTGTTTGTTTGTTTGTTTGTTGGGGGTCACACTGGGGCTTTGCTCAGGGGTTACTCCTGGCTCTGCACTCAGGAATTACTCCTGGTGGTGCTTGGAGGACCATATGGGATGGCTGGGGATTGAACCTGGTCAGCTGTGTGCAAGGCAAATGCCCTTCCCGCTGTATTACCACTCCGAGCCACCAGAATACTCTTCTGATCCAAAGAAGGTGTAATGAATTTCCATGTTAAGTCTCCAATAAATACTTGTGAAATAAATATTTTGTTTAAGTTTCTCTCCAGCATTGAGATCACCCTTACACTGGGCAGACAGCAGCTAACCGAGTGAGAAAGAAAAGCAAAATGACCCTGGCCCGGAGACAGCACCACAGTCTCTGCAGGAGCTGGGACCTCAGGCCCCTCCACGCCTTGCTCGTTTGCAATGACTCAGATTATACTGGCAGACATGAAGAACGAAAACATATTTCCAAGATTCCCAGACCAGTGAAAGTGTTCTATCTCCATGATCCAAGGAGTATATAGGCCTATTTCTGACCAAAATAAAGGAAGTTCCTTCGCAGGAAACAGAGAATTTTGCAGAGTTGAAGAATTTGCTATTTCACAGCTTTAGCTAAACAATGCTAGCTTGATTATCAAATATTAGAATTGGGAGAAACAAGCATTGATGCAAGTAAAAGAATATTCTGCCGCTGATTTAAAGACAAGTGAATCGCTAAATATTTTTATTAGCAGCAAATTTGCTGCTTGCTGGAACTAATTTCACGCCCTGTAGATATGGTGCTTAAGCTGAAAATGGCGTTAAATTGCTCTCTCCCTTGAGGCGGGTAAAGCGCCTGATAGCAGCAACCGCTAGGTGGCGTAGTCAAGGTCGTTCCTTTAAGACAGGCAGCTCAGGAGCCAATCTGAAAGAAGTTCAGAGGAAGTCCCGCCCTACATTTCCTCTCCTTCCAAAGACCTGTTTGGGGCTCTTGACCAAAATTTCCAAAGAAAGGAGTTGCTTGGAAAGGGCCATTCCGCCCAAGGTTCTTGACGCTGCTGTTTCCATTAGTACCTACAACTGGTCAATCTTCTGATCATGACGTTCCTCGCGCATTAGGCCTATCTCAATACACCAGATACTGTCTAGAAAGGGAAGACTACACCTCACCAGAACTGGAGGTGGCCAGGGAGCAGGGAGAGAAGAAAGGAGGGCCAGGTGGTGGAGGCCAGGCCAGGTTGACCAAGGCAGGCCGGGAAAGGCCACAGCCGACCTGGTCATAGTGGCCCTGGGGGGTGAGAGAGCGGAGGGCCAGGGCCTTGTCTGGGAGCGTAAGGGCTGGGGTCAGAGAAGTGCTGTGGTCCAGCGCCAGGCAGCGCCCGGGCACAGACAGGGGAGGAGTGCTGGCTGTGACAAGAGACCAAGACATCAGGAAGTACAGAGGCTGAGCAAGTCACGCAGAGTGCTTAGGGACTGGAGCCACAGTGCAGCAGGGAAGGCATTTGCTTGCGTGCGGCTGACCGGGTTCGGTCCCTGGCATCCTATATGGACCCTCAGCACTGCCAGGAGTAATTCCTGAGTGCAGAGCCAGGAGTAAACATGGGCATCACCAAGTATGACCCAAAAAGGAAAAAAAAATTAGACCCCACATGGTTCACCTGAGTAAGTTTTGCTCACACTCAGGCTGGTGAGTCAGTGGCAGCTGATGCCTTTCCCCCATTTCTCCTCTTCCAGACCTCGGTGTCGCACCCCACTCTCCAAACAGCGGACATGGCTGTCCCTCCTCCACAGGGGACGTAGCTGGAATCTATTTCTACATCTGCTCTACACACAATTCTCACAAAATCCTACCTGCATTTCAAAAGTCAGAATGTCATTCCTTTCTTTTTTCGTTATGCTAGAGAGTGAACACAGGTCTCCTACATGTGAAGTATGCACTTCACACAGCCCAAAATGTCATTTATTATTATTATTATTATTATTATTATTATTATTATTAATTATCATCACTTGTATCACTTGTCTTCCCGTTGTTCATCGATTTGCTCAAGTGGGCACCAGTAACATCTCCATTTGTTGGGAACGAGGTTCATTATTGTTACTGTTTTTGGAATATTGCATATACCACAGGTAGCTTTCCAGGCTCTGCCATGGCTCTTGGTTCATCCCGGGGGGGTGGGGGGCAGTCTTTTTCTATGTCATTCATCCAGGGCCCACGGGCAGAGCCCTGGGTGTAGACAATTATCATCATCATCATAATTATCATCATCATTATTAATTATTATTATTATTATTGAGGGGTCTCCCAAAGCAGTGTTCAGGTCTCCCAAGCATATTGTTATTAATTATTATTGAGGGGTCTCCCAAGCAGGGAGTCAGGGGCTACCCCAGCAATTCTTGGGTAACTACACCAATGTTTCCAATGTTTCCATATCTAAGGATATGGTGCTGCACGAGTCACAGGGTATGGGGGACCACGGGGCCACCCAGGTGTTACTAGAGAGGCCCCTTGGCCACACCAGTGATGTTTGAGGACCATGTGGTGTTGGGGAGAAACCCAAGTAAAAGCACGTGAAATCACTATCAGCCCATTACCCTGTCTCCAACAGGAGCCGTCATCTTCTGTGAAGCGCTCCTTTCTCTCTTTCCGCTAATTAAGGCGTACTCTTCCCTTCCTTCCCTCTCCCTGGGCGCTCCATATTGTTTATACTGTTACAGAACGGTAGGATATAACATCTACAAGACTTTGTCTGTATTTCATCTTGAAAAAGTACATTGCCGCAGTAGGAATTAAGGGAAACATTTAATCACACATGTTGACTTGGGGCCAGTGATGACTTTCATCTCAGCCAAGCCATAAGCTCCTAAGAACAATGCCTTGGCCTTTTTGAATCCTTAGTACCTAGCAGAGAATCTAGTCACTGGAGGTCAACAATAAACATTTATTGACTAGATGGGAGGAAACGCCAGACACAATGTATCTCTCAAGTTCTTATTAATCATGTTGTCAAATGGGTCGGTAGGCAAAACCAAAGCTGACCAAATTCGGTACTCAGATTGGAGAAAGGCTTTAGTGCTACCAGGACAAGCTCTGACCCACACGAAGAAAGAATGTTTATCAGTGCACATGGAGTCCCGCTGATATTGGAAGAGGGAGAATCAAGACTTTGAAAGCGAGGGGCTGGAGGCGATAGCCCAGCGGGTAGGGCGTTTGCCTTGCACGGCCGGCCTGTGCTGGCCCGGGTTCGATCCCGGCATCCCCATATGGTCCCCCGAGCACTGCCAGGAGTGATTCTTGAGTGCAGAGCCAGGAGTAACCCCTGAGCATCGCCGGGTATGACCCAAAAAGCAAAAAAAAAAAAAAAAAAAGAAAGTGAGTCTAGGGGCCGGAGCGATAGTCCAGCGGGTAGGGCGTTTGCCTTGCACGCGGCCGGCCCGGTTTGATCCCCGGCATCCCATATGGTCCCCCGACCTCTGCCAGGAGTAATTCCTGAGTGAAGAGCCAGGAGTAACCCCCTGAGCATAACTGGATGTGATCCCAAAAGAAAAAAATAAATGAATCTAGCCCAGAGGAAGAGTGCGGGGCCTCAAACACCTCAAACACCTGCTCTGCAAGTGTGCAGTTAAGAATGCAACACCAGGGGCCGGAGCTATGGTCCTGTGGGTAGGGCGCTTTGCTTGCGCCGGCCCATGCCGGCCCGGGTTCGATCCCGGCATCCCATATGGTCCCCTCGGCACCGCCAGGAGTAATCCTGAGTGCAGAGCCAGGAGAAACCCCTGAGCATTGCCGGGTGTGACCCAAAAAGCAAAAAAAAAAAAAAAAAAAATGCAACACCAGGGGCCAGGGTAGTGGGACAGCGGGGAGGGTGTTGCCTTCCCCAGCTGAAGCCAGGCTCAAGCCCCTATGAGCACAGACAGAGTAAGTCCTGACTGCAGAGCCAAGAGTAAACCCTGGGTACAGCCAATACGGCCCCCCCGACAAAGGGCTCCAGCATCCACTAAGCCCAGCCCGGCAGCCCCACCAGGTACAGTCCCCAGCACCACAGCAAGGGCAGGTAAGCACCATTGAAAGGGGTGTAACCCCCTGCAAGCAAGCACTACAGCATGAGTTTGAGCACTGGAGCCACCCAATGAACACAACCACAACTTGTGTCACCGCGGGAGCAAGTACACAACTAAAGTGTATGAACCTCAGTGAGTACCACTGCCAGGGGAGTGTGTGACCTTGGTGATTGCAACAACAACCTAACAGTGAAGGGAGAAAGGAGAGCAAAGTGGGGGAAGATAAAATTAATTAAAAATATAGGGGCCATGGAGATGGCACAATGGTTAGGGGCACATGCCTTGCTGGTGCGCAGTCCAGGTTCCACCCCTGATAATAATAGTTCTGGGGTCCCCAAGAACAACTCATCAGGGGGCCCTGAAGGTTTCTAGGTACCAGCAAAGTGCTAGTTTAATTGGCAAAATATTTCTGGGAGGAGCCGTAGGTCTCCTGAATACACCTTGGGAGAGTCCCCAAAATAAATAAATGTGAATTTAATGGATTAGGATTTAGTAGTCATGAAAACTAACACTTGATCTAACACATGAAAACTAACTAACATATGAAAACTATCACTTGATCACTTGACTTCCCATTGATCATCGATTTGCTCGAGCGGGCACCAGTAACATCTCAATATGACCTGTCACATGCTAAATAGTCCAACTAACAAGACAAATTTAAAGTGACTGGAGTGATAGTACAGCCGGTAGGGCACTTGTCTTGCATGCGGTCAACCTTCAATTCAATCCCCAGCATCCCATATAGTCACCTCAAGACCCACCAGGAGTGATCCCTTGTTGGAGGGCAGGTTTAGCTAATCTAGAAGCTTTGTTGTTTTGCCCACTCCCAGCTTAATCTATTTAAGCCAAGGTTCATTCTAATGAGACCTCTCTTCTATGTAAACACTGCTAGAAGGTATGGCAGTTACAGAAGTCACCTTGACTGAATAACTTCTGACTTATACATCTACTAAGACTTCTATGTTATGTAGATTGGGGACAGCTCCTCTTTATACCCACTGCACCCAGTGTGGGACAGTTAGAATTTACCAGGAGACTACCACCCTGGCTACGTTGAGACTATAGGAAGAATATAGGAAGGATCATACTAGTTTGCTCTAAGCAGGCGAGTGTGACCCTTTCAGTACACGGAACAAGATACTCAGAATCACCCTGGTGCAGATAATAATAAGAAGGACCTTGTGGGTACCATCTAGATTACATGAAGCTCATGAAATTAAGATGTATTACTTTATATAAGCCCTCTCTCTCTCCAGTGCCAAGGGATTAGTCCTTGGCATAACCTTTGTTTATACCTGCAATAGGGTGTGGCACTGCTCTTCTACACTCTGTTTAGGGTTCTTTTGTTGACATGACCCTCCCCGTCACAAATCGGATTACTTTGGTGTATATAAGGGGACTGACTTGAGGCCCCTTCACCCTTCAACTTTGGGCCTTTTCGCTTTTGGCTTTTGGCTTCTCAGCCTTTTGCTTTTGGCTTTTGGCTCTTTGGCCTTTGTTCCTTCTTCTGGGTAGGACTCAGCTCGGGTGAGATCCTCTCTCTCTTTGGGTTTGGGAGACTTAGGCTCTTTTGTATGGTCTAAGTTCGGACCAGAGCTTGAGTTTTGTTCATTATATTGGAGTGCTGTGAAAGAGCTTTTGTACTATTAAAAGCCTTTTTTGGAACTGCACCGGACTCGTGAGTTTTCATCTGTTCCCCGGCGTCCTTGGAGGTAGAAGAGAACTTCTGTCCTGACACTGTTGGGGACCCTGGCGGCGTTCCCGACAATCCCTGAGCACAGGTACCCCTGTTCATATATATGGACTTTATATTTTATTTATACATATGCACTTAATATATTTATATATTAATATATATTTAATGTCTATAAATTTCAAAAATAAATAGCACATATTGAGTATAGTGGTGGTCCTGCTTTGCAGTGATTTCTTTTTTGTCTTTTTTTGGGTCACACCGGTGATACTCAGGGGGTTAGTCCTGGCTCTGCACTCAGGAATAACTCCTGGCGGTGTTTAAGGGACCATATGGGATGCTGGAGATCAAACCCAGGTTGGACATGTGCAAGGCAAACACTCTACTCACTGTACTATCACTCCGGCCCCTTGCAGTGACTCATATGCAGAAGAGTCAGAAGCCTCCATTACTCAAAGGCAGTAAAAGCACACAGTGAGCCACGCCTTGACGGAGGGCCCTTGACGGAGGGCCCTGGCGAGGAAGTACAGTAGTGTCACAGTACTCCCTGCCTTGACTGCGAGTTTCCTGGGCAATCCTTGGGTCAGATTCTAAAACAGGCTTTAATGAGCCGCAGCTCAGCCAGCTAGTCGTGACCCAGCTGGCCACGGAGTCTGGGACAATGACCAAAACCAGAAGTGAGAGGCACCGTGTGTATGTACCTTGGAAAAACAGAAAACTTGGAAAGGTTTCACAGGGGTTCTCTGACGCTTTTAAAGTGATCCTTCATGTCCTTTCACAAATGGCGGTTCAAGACACACGCAGTAGGAAGAGAAGGGAGAGTTTAGCTCAAGAGGTTTTTGGGTGGCTTCTTTTGGTATGCAGATATATATATATATATATATATATATATATATATATATAGATATATATAGATATATATATATATATATTTTTTTTGGTCTTGTTTTTTGCAACATCCAGCTGTGCTCAGGGTTTACTCCTGACCCTTTGCTCAGGGGTTACTCCTGGTGAGGACTGTTAGGGATCAAACCTGGGTCAGCCGTGTACAAGGCAAATGCCCTCCCCACTGTTCTACAGCTCTGGCCAACAGAGGAACTTTCTAACATTTATAGGCATCTGACAATAAAATGCAGCCTTGAGAGGCTGAAGGCTCCCCAGCCCTCAGCACATTCATGTGGAGGCCAGATAAGACTCCATGGGAGATTTGTGGAAGAGACTGAGTGAACACACACATAAAGCAGAAACAGCTCCCCTCGGACGTCTCTCAGGGACTTGTCAGATCTCCCAACTCCATCAGTCCTGCAAACCTCGGTGTGATCCCAATGGTGCCCACCCCACCTCTACCCCATTTCCTCTTCTGCAATCCCAGACCCGACCAGCCACAGACCCTACAGAGTGCTGCCGTCCACCCAGTCCGCTTGTCTCTGTCATTGGCATGGCAGTCCTGGGCCCCAAGCCTCCCTCTGGTCTCTGTAGCTGATTCGTGGTCACTGGAAAAGGTTCTGTGCATGCGTTTCCTTGGAACCCTCCTCTGATCCCACAAGCTTCCTCCCCAGCCCTTGGAAGTACCTCAAATTTGTCTGTGATCAACCTGTTACGCAGCTTGTTTTCTCTGTTTGTCTGGAACACGGGACAGTGAACGATTAGGAGAGAGGGCCTGGCCCTAATCTCCAACTCCCAGTTCTAGGACAGTCTGATGCTTGGTGCTGGATTTGGGCTGGGGCTTTGGGTTGCTGCTCCGAGGTTGAGTCCTGCTCTGTGTTCAGAAGTGACCCCCCCGGCAGTGCTTGGGGTGCATATGTGGATCAAACCAGGGTCGTAGCTGAAGTGGCTGCAGATAAGGCCAGTTCCTTCTTCCAATACCATCTCTCTGGCCTGAGAGGCTTGTTTTGGTTTGGTTTTGGTTTTGTACCCAGCTACACTCAGGAATCATTCCATGCTCAGGGGATCACTCCTGGTGGGGTTGGGGGACCATCAAGGGTGCCAAGGATAAACTTGGGTCAGCTGTGTGTGTGCAAGGCAAGGGCCTTCCCGCTGTGCTCTCTCTGGCCAGAGATGCCTGATAGAAATCAGGGAGCTGCACCAGGCCTTGGTTCCCTGGGCAGACCTGACCACAAGGTCAGGCAGAACCTCGGGCTTCCCAGGGAGGAAATCATCCCTGGAAGCAGACGATTTGGGGGACCAATTGGAGGAAAGCGGCTCTCCATGGGTGCACTCCCTTCGCCCCTCACCGTGCCCTCCGTGGTTCCCTTCCAGTCTCCCTCCTGCGCCCTGCTCACACTCTCCCTGCTCCCTGCTCCCGGCATAGCTCTGCCTTGGGGCAAGACAGGCAAAAGCGATTCTCTTTATCATCATTTACTTCTCAGAATAACCTATAGCCTGTCTCCTGCCCCTGGCCTTGGAGTCTGGGCAGTAAACTCACACGCTCACACCTGACTGAGGGGAGGGGGTGCAAAGCACAGTTCCTGGGTAAAAGCCCCAGAACTGAGCTTCCCTTAGCACCTTTTCTCCGTGCACTATTTCTGAGCCACGCAGCCCTGGAGCCACGCCCAGGAATCCGTGTGCTTCTCGGAGAATCATATTGCTAATCCTGCATTAGCTCTGAGCTCCTTCCTAAGTATTTGGTCTTTCAATCCCAGAGCCCAGCACGAAGCTATAAAAAGCCTTTCCATGGGAGCAGCTGAGAGCTCAAATAAGATTTGTACCCATCGTTTCAAATCCCTCCCTTCTGTGTCTGCTCACCTCCTCCCATGGGTGTCCCAGACCACGGCCACACTGGACACACACAGCATGCAGGACCCTGCTCTGGAACACTCCCTGCGGTCATGCGTGCTGGCTGGAGTGCAGGGCGGGCACTGTGAGAGAAAGGGGGCCTGGGGCTCAGGCTGCAACATGCCTCAAGACATCTGCCACCCCAGAACCCCCACGGCTCTCCTAATGCTCTCACCCTTCCCCAGAAGCCTCGGGAGCCCCTCCCCAGTGTTCCTGTGAGGCTCCAGCTGAGCCTGCCATTTATAGCCTCCAGCTGCTGGCAAGGCTGCAGCCCCTCCTCCCTCTCCGGGCCCAGAACACAGCAGGCCAGCGGAATGCTCACACCTTCCCTTCCTGCAACATGCCTCCCCTTCCCGGCACTCCCAGGGAAGGCGGCTAGCCAGCACGGCAAGCCGGGCAGGGCCCAGGGAACAGGCTCCTGTTGTCTCTGGGCACAGCTCTGCCCTGGGCACAGCTCCTGTTGTCCTCTGCTCCAACAGCCCTGCACCAGCTGCTGCTCCACCTCGAGACCCCACAGCTGGCCTTCGGGGCACCCCACCGGCCCACTGGAGCCCTGTCTCTCCACTCTCACTCCCTCCCGACACCACTGAGTCACCGCACTGGAGAAATGGACCCTGTATAAGATGACGCCCACGAGCGTCTGCCCACCTTTCCTCTCCAGGGCCCTAGGAAGCTGCAGGTGCCTCGCTCTATGTGGCTCTTGTCGAGACAGCAGATGACTCTGTCCAGTTCTTTTCTTTTTCGGGGTGGGGGAGGACTTGCAAACAGTGCTCAGGGGCCCTGGAACCCTCCAGCTGAATGTAGGGCAGTCGAGTGCTGCCCTGCTGGACACTACCAGGGTCCCATGGCAGGCTGGCGCCTCAGGGACCAGCAGTCTGTCCATGCCGAGCTTCTGCCTGGCCTCGCTTTGCTCATTCTTCCCATCACTCTCCAGGGTGGGCTGAGCCCACTGCAACATGCTGTGGTGCAGAGTCTGGGCACCAGTGGGCACCGCAGGGTCCCTCACTCCAGTCCAGAGGTGGAGCCGGCCTGTCAACCAGGAGGTCCCCTGCCCAAGTACCTCCAGGGCTACAGAGACCCGAGAGGCAGGATCTCTCCCTGCTCACAGCACTCTGGCTTTGCAAAGAGAAGCCCAGACTCTGCCAGCCTCTTCCCTATCCCCCTTCATAAACAGCCAATGGACTCGACCATAAAGGTCAGCCCCAGGGGCGGAGTGATAGCACAGTGGGTTTGCCTTGCATACAGCCGACCAGATCCCCGGCATCCCATATGGTCCCCGGAGCACCACCAGGAGGAATTCCTGAGTGCAGAGCCAGGAGTAACCCCTGAGCATTGCCGGGTGTGACCCAAAAAGAAAAAAAAAAGTCACCCCCCAGAGACCAGCGCCATAGTACAATCTGGAGGGTGTTTGCCTTGCATGCAGCCGACTAGAGTTCAATGCCGGCATCCCATATGGTCGCCCAAGCCTGCCAGGAATAATTCCTGAGTGCAGAGCCAGGGAGTAACCTAAGCATCGCTGGGTGTGATCCAAAGGCAAAAGATACCGCAAAAGGTACTGCAGCTACCGCAGGAAGCCCAGTGGACCCGGTCTTCTGGCATCAAGGACCCTATGAGGTTTGATCTGGGGCTTCCCAAAGTCAAGGCACAGCACGTGCTTCCTTGTGAGTCCAACAGTTCAGAGAACAGACACAGGGGGTTTCAGGAACATTCCGGTTTGTCAGAACTGCCGTAAGGGAGACCTCCCTGTCAATGGGCTTGTCTAGCCTCTGGGAGGCGCCAAAGGGGGCGTCTCCTTCTCAACATCTCCTGTCAGGCGGAGGTGAAGTCTGAGACCCCAGAGGGGGCGTCTCCCTCCCCTGCCCCACCTCTGCAGAAGCACCAGCTCTGCTTCCCCTTCTTTTGTCTTTCCTGCAGCTCTCCATCCTCCCAAATCCAAATCTTTGCTCAATAATTTACCACCGGAAACCACAGAAGAGAAAAGCAACCAGATTGGGGCGGTGCGGCCCACGCGACCGGGCTGCTGGGTCTCCTGGCATGCTGGCGGCTGGGCCAGGCTGTGTCCCTGACATCCGCCACCTCAGGCCCATTCGCAGCCTCCGCAGCCAGCTCCTCTGCAATTTCGACAGTCTGGACGTTCTTGGGGGAGCAACACTGACATCTCATCACCAACCGAGGCTAACATCAGCCAGCACTTGGGTGTGCCCAGGGGAGGGGAGCACAGAGCTGTAGCTCAGAGCAGTCCCTCTGCACCTCCCCACACATCTGGGCCATTTCCCTCCAAACACGCTTCCTTTTATCTACATCCTCACCCTCACGCAGCTTAGGAGAGCTGCCCAAGAGAGATTGCAGGGTTAAGGCGCTGCCGTGCACATGGCTGACCCCCTTCCATCCCTGGCATTTGGTCCTGGAATCACCAGGTGTGATCCTTCAGCACCTCCCAGTATGGCTCCCAAACCAAGAGTAAGTAAGGACATGAACAATTTTAGGGACACTGTGGTGGTCTCCCAAGAAAATATGTGAGGTCAGAGACCCTCTTGACCGCTCCTCACATGTGACCAACCAGGGACCCAGTCAAAAACCCTGTGTCAGTGGTCTTTCAAATCATGCCCCCCTGTACCTCAGCCTAAACTCAGCCGCCCCAATTCCTGAGAAAAGATAATTTTTTGATAGAGCTTAAAGGCACTAGAGGACCTCATCTAGTGAGAGATCATTTCAGAAACAGAAAAATGGAAAACGGAAGAGAACTCAAATTGGCCCAGAGGATAAAATGTCCAAATAAGCTAAGTTAAATACTGCGTGTGTGTGTGTATCACAGCCCGGATCATCGACCACCCACCCTGCAGCAGTTGTTTTTCAATCCGGCCCAGGTATGCTGATCCAGAAACTCACAGACATGGGGCAGAGCTGCTACTGGCTCTCCCTGTGCCCAGCCGCTCACGAGGCGCCCGGGATTGATGGTCAGTTCTAGCCCTGGCCCACCACCCCAGCAGAGCCTCGCAACAAGCCAGGCGACCCTCCCCACTCCATGAGGGCCGCTATTTTCCACATCCGGACCTCCCTCTCGTCAGAACTCCATCCAGCAGATGAGCCTATCACAGCCCGGATCATCGACACCCACACTGCAGCAGGGTTTTTTTTTTTTTCCAATTTGGCCCAGGTATGCTGATCCAGAAACTCACAGACATGGGGCAGAGCTGCTACCAGCTCTCCCTGTGCCCAACCACTCACGAGGCACCCGGCAGGGATGGTGGGTTCTAGCCCTGGCCCAACATCCCAGCAGAGCCTCGCAACAAGCCAGACGGACCCCCCCCCCACTCCATGAGGGCTGCCATTTCCACATCCGGACCTCTCTCTCGTCAGAACTCCCTCCAGCAAAGCCCGGCTCGCCGCGGCCGCTTGCAGCCGCGGTTCATCAATAAATGCTGTATTTAGAGGTGACTACAAGAGTATGCCACCCGCATGGCAAGCCTGGCAAGCTGCCTGTGTCATATTTGATATGCCAAATACCAGTAACAATTATGTTAGGTCATTCCGATGGCCTAATATAATGGTTTGAGGCTCTTTATGTTCCTGGAGCAAGCAGATGCCTTGGGCTCTACTAGCATGAGACAGGACATATGGAGATGTTACTGGAGCCCAGAGAGAGAGAGAGAGAGTTCCCAAGGCTCTGCTGGGATGTTGGTTCCCAAGCCTTTGGTTACGTGATGCTGACTCCTGGGGCTCCTGGTCCTTTCCACGCAATCCCACAGCCACCAGCTCCGTAACATCTGCGCTCTCGGCTCCGGATGCAATTTGGGGGTGACTTTGCCAAAGCGTGGTTGTGTGGGCGGCGTCCGAGCCAGCGAGGTGGTGGATGCGCCGGGGCAGGGTGCACTCCATGAGGACCTCCATATTCCACATCCGGACTTCCCCCTCGTCAGAACTCCACCCAGCAGACCAGCCTATCACAGCCCGGCTCATCGAGATCCACCCTGCTGCAGTCTTTTTTTAATCTGGCCCAGGTATGCTGATCCAGAGACAGACATGGGGCAGAGCTGCTACTGGCTCTCACTGTGCCCAGCCGCTCATGAGGCGCCCGGGAGGGATGGCAGGTTCTAGCCCTGGCCCGCCACCCCAGCAGAGCCTCACAACAAGTCAGGCGACCCCCAACTCCATGAGGACCTCCATTTTCCACATCCGGACTTCCCCCTAGTCAGAACTCCACACAGCATACCAGCCTATCACAGCCCGGCTTGCACGGCCGCTTGTGCCACGCGGTTCATCAATAAATGCTGGATTTTTGAGATGACTACAAGAGTATGTTACCCGCACGGCAGAGCCTGGCAAGCTACCCGTGTCATATTTGATATGCCAGATACCAGTAACAATTATAGACCTCATTCCCATGACCTGATGGAATGGTTTGAGGCTTTTTATGTTCCTGGAGCAAGCAGGTGCCCTTGGGCTCTACTTGCATGAGACAGGTCATATAGAGATGTTACTGGTGCCCGCTCGAGCAAATCGATGATGAACGGGAAGACAGTGATACAGTGATACAGTGATACTGGAGCCCGCTCAAGTAAATTGATGATGAGCGGGAAGATAGTGATAGTGATAGTGCGCACACATGCCCACACGTATTTGTCTGCAGGAAACATGAAATCCAGCTTGGAAGTGATGAATGATGCCACATCCACCCGGCCTGAGCAAGAGAAGGGACCTTCTAAGCCGGAAGAGACTCAGCACAAGTCAAAAGAACCTGGGTCTGGGTCCCAGCTGTCCTGGGCTAGCTTTAGCCAAGTTACTCAACTCCATCCAGGTGAGATTTGAGAAGTGATCGCTACAGTCTGCAAAGTCTGATTCAATTCCAACATCCATGAGACTGATTCCAGATCCTCTACCTTAGGGGAATCACATCAATATCTTGTGGGTCTCACAGTAGATATTGGAGTTCCGAGGGGTGCCCACACAGTGTCACACTGACTGCACCCACACAGTCCAGAAAGCTCAGAGGTGCTGAGATTCCTACTTCACACACATGATGCTACCGCATCTCAACAGTGTTCTCTTCACTTTTCCCTAACAGTGAAAAGAGTGAAAGCCATTCTGAATTTGCAAGTCAATAGGCAGCCTGCCATTAGGCCCAGAGGCCAGGGCTCCTTTACCCCGGTCTATACTATGAGGCGAGTATTGTGATCTACAAAACTCATGTGGGAAATGGAGAACTAGGAGAACAAGCAACTTGGGATCAACTATTAGCAAAAAGCACTGAAGGAATTTTTTGTTTACTCAGTTTCCCAATTAGTAGAATGAACCAATGAAACTAGCTGAGAATCAGATAATAACCAACAATTACAGAAGTACTTGGTACAGTTTCAGAACTAAATCAAAGCTACAAGGTGAGAGACGTAGCCAGCAGACCAGAGTTCATTGTGCCCTGCATGCCAGAGGCCCAAATTTGATGCCTGGCACCGCAAGGTCCCCTGGGCACCACCAGGAGTGACCCGTAAACCCAGAACCAGGAGTAGCCCCCAAGCACCACTGTATGTGGCCTAAAGAGCAAAATCAAACAAAGAAAAACCATTTATAGAGCCTGGAGACCTAGTACAGGCATTAAGCTTGCCTAGCATGCAGAGAACCCCGGGCCCCAGCCCCAGATACTGCCCCAAAGATAGTGCCAATAGCAAACCAGCAGTCAGGAGTAAGGCCTGCGCGCCACCAGGTGTCCCTCTCAATAGCACAGAACAAATGTAGGGCTCTCGAGTGGAAAAAAAAACTTTGAAAACTATAAAATAATCCCCCAAACGTGTGTCTGTTCTTGAAATCTACACAAAATCCTACAATCTTTTTTTTTTTTTTTTTTTTTTTTTTTGCTTTTTTGGGTCACACCCGGCAATGCTCAGGAGTTTCTCCTGGCTCTGCACTCAGGAATTACTCCTGGCGGTCCTTGGGGGACCATATGGGATGCCGGGGATCGAACCCGGGCTGGCAAAGGGCCGGCCGTGTGCAAGGCAACGCCCTACCTGCCGGGCTATCGCTCCAGCATCCACATTATCTATCTGTACCTACCCAGATTCCAGCCTGCTGTCCCCCCATCCCACAATCTTAATGATCCCTTCCACTCTCCTCCCTCTCACAAACTACTTCACCTGTGAAAAATAGAGGCATGGCGGGCTGCTGGTAGTTCTTGGACTTCTCAGTTGAAGAGAAAAGCCAACTGTAATAAAAACAAAATGGCACGTGTCTCTATATAGCTGTGTGCGTTCCGTAATGCGGTGGGCAGTGGTGAGGAGCGGGCGGCGAGGCACAGAGGAAGATCTGGCTGCTACAGAGTCACGTCTAGAAGAGGATTTTTAAACAGAAACAGCAAAGAGCCAAGTGATGGATCGGCAGACAGGAGTGACAGAAGGCCACACTGTGAGACAGAGTTGGTGCGTCTTGGTGACTGGGTGCCACGAGTGAATCAGAAAGCCACTCCTCCCCAAATGAAGTGAGACGAAGGTGAGCCTTTAAGACAGAAGACCCCACAGGTTACAGCCAGCCAAGCAGCAGTGATGTGTGAGCTGCTTCCTCATTTATGTTGCGTTCTCAATGTATTATTTTACTAATGTTCATTTTCCGATCCCAAGCTTTTTGAACATTTTTTGCGCCAAAGCCAGTTCTTTGGAGGGAGGTGCTCTGAAACAGTACTCAGGGGCCCTGGGCAATGGGGCGAGCACTGTGGCAGGAGCCCAGCATGCAGGGCTGCTCAAGCCCTGGGGTGCCAGGTCACCTGGGGCTCATACCTGGCAGGTGTGAGGGGTCGCTAAGGCCACACCTGGCCATTCCCAGGGACCACAGGTATCTATCTGTACCTATCCAGATTCCAGCCTGCTGTCCCCACCCATTTCTTTTCTTTTTGTTTTTTCTTTGTGGGTCACACCCAGCGATGCTCAGGGGTTACTCCTGGCTCTGCACTCAGGAATTAGTCCTGGCGGTGCTCAGGGGACCATATGGGATGCCGGGATCGAACCCAGGTCAGCCGCGTGCAAGGCAAATGCCCTACCCTTTTCTTAAGGACTCCAAGCGCACCTGCTGAGATCGCGTCTACGTTATACCTATTCTTTGCCTTCACTGGCTTTCATCCATATCCACATTATTCCCCCAGAACTTAGTATTCATTTTTGCCTCTTCAACAAAACTAGTTTCACTAGGATTGCTCCCCATCTCAGCTCCCCTGTCCCCCCACTCCTGTCCCCTACATGAGGGCCCACAATGAACTTCCGGCTGTGCGGTAAGATCCCCACTGACTCCAGGGCAGAGAGAACATGCTCCCCCCCACCCACCCATGTCTTCAGTGAAGAACTATGAATACCACAAAACACTGTGAAAATATGAAATATGAGTTTCATCTTGGCCGTGAATAACTATAAACTAAGCGCATTGTTATTACTGCTTGAAAGTGCTTCTTAATTGTTTCACATGCTTTTGGCATAGGGTAACCACACTATTAACGGAGGCCTCACATCCCATTTCGTGTGTATCCACACGTTCCCTAATAGTGTTTAGCAAGAGTTTACACTGGTTCCAAGGAATTCATCAAAATAGCTGTCTTAACTGCCGTGCTCCACACCAGGATAGGAAAGGTGAGGTGAGAGAACACGGAGGAAATCTTGAGCAAGCGTGTAAGGCTGCAAAGCCGAGTGAGTGACGGGCATCCATGAAATCCACTATCTCCTGTGTCACCCACGATGCTACTCGGAGTTGCTGCTCCACGACAGAAACTCTGCTTCAGGGCGTGTCGGGATTTTGTCTAGGGTCAGAGGCTCCAGTACTGCAGCGCTTGGGTGTCACATGGGATTTTGCCCCTTTGTCTCTTTCCCCTACTGAGTGCACACACAGCCCTCAGCTCTATTCCTGGGGGGTGGGGGCACGATATTTTACAAACTTGTTGGCCCGAAAGGCTCGCGATCAACTTGCAGCAAGAATTCCACCCCCACCCCTTGGACGGGGGTCATTCCCGGTAATGCCCAGGGATCACTCCTGGCTCTGCACTCAGGGAATTACTCCTGGCGGTGCTCTGGGACCATATGGGATGCCGAGGATCGAACCCGGGTCAGCCGCGTGCAAAGGCAAACGCCCTCCCAGCTGACGATCGCCATGGCCCCAGCACGTGGCACTGGGAGAGTCTGCGGGGAGTCCGGGGCGACCCCTCTTCTCTTGCCCACTCTGTGCCGTGAGTGAAATGATTCTATTCTTAGGGCTAACGGAATAAGCCGAATAGGGGAGGGGGCCCGTGAAGGCGTGTCATGGCCCCAGTGCTTTAGACTCGGTTCCCTTCGGGAGGTGACTAGGGGACCTCAAGGACTGAGTCATCCCCTCTCCTGGTTGCCCCCCACTTGCCCTGCGGCCCTCTGGAGTAAGCGGGTCAGGGGCTGACATGCCCCTCAGACTTCCGCAGAGCCACTAAACCTGTATGCCCGCATTGCGTATCTGTGGGCTTCGAAATGGAGGAAAGGGGTTACCTGGTCCCGCGGCTTCACTGCGGGGTGGTGCGGTCTCCATGGTAACGACGAGGGCGCTGCCCCTCTCTTCCGCCCAACGGCCCGCCCTCTTCCTAGACTGCCCAATGGTGCGGTGGGTTACCAAAGCGATGGCAAGATTGACATAGATCTGGGGGCGGAGTCAAAATAGTCTCTAGCCAATCAAAGACTAGTAACTGGCACGACCAATCGGAGGCCGTAACGGAGTTGAACGTGCCCACCTCGCCGCGTTGCCTAGAGCCGCGGGAGCGCGTGAGCCAATAAGAAACAGGCTAGGGCTTTGAAAGAGCGTCGCTGATTAGCGAGGGAGAACGCTGCCAGAAGAAAGCCCCCTTGTGATTCGTCTTCAGCTACCCGAAGCCACTGAGGCCTGGAAAAAGGCGGACTGCGATGTAAGTAAGGGACCCAGGAGGGGATGGGGAACTGTCTAGGGATGGGACCTCTAGGGAAGTGGACCCGTTGAGGCGGCGAGAAAAGGGAGATGGACAGATGGACCGGGCAGAGAACAGTGGACTGGCCTCGCAGGCCACGCTCCCCGCGGTTTTGGACACCAGGCCCAGCAGCTGAATGTTTTCTTTCTCAAGCTCCTAGGCGACACGGCAGTGTGTGATTTCACTACCTGGGGACTGAAACCTGAATCTCTTGCTGGGCCGGAGGGGCAAATGTTTGAGGATGTGCCATGGGACGAAGTTTTGGGGTTCTGAATCAGCTACTGGGGCGAGAAGCATGTGGGCCGCTGGTCTGGGAGCCCCAGGTGTTGTAACAACAGACCGGACAGACAGACGGACAGTGGCTGATACGCTCGGGAAAGGGGCTGCAAGCACATGATCTGGACCCCCAGCAGCTTGCCCTCCCTCTTCGGGCGTTATTAAGAGCCGATGCCACACTTGAGGTGGGATTTGAGGTGACTTGCATTTTACCAAATGGCAAAGCTATCAAAGGCATAAAAAATTGGCATTGTCAAGCCATTGGTAAGTGTTGAAAGTTGAAAATAGGGAGCCAGAGCGATGCATTGCCGGGAGGGTGTTTGCCTTGCACGTGAGTCATCTCGGGTTCCATCCACGGCATCCCATATGCCCCCCACCCCAAGTGCCACCAGGAGTAATTCTTGAGGGGCAGAGCCAGCAGTAACCCCCGCGCATCGCTGGATGTGACCCAAAAAATCAAGATAGATAGATAGATAGATAGATGATTGATAGATAGATAGATAGATAGATAGATAGATAGATAGATAGATAGATAGATAGATAGATAGATAGATAGATAGAATCGATAAATCACTTGTATCACTTGTCTTCCCGTTGTTCATCGATTTGCTCGGCGGGCACCAGTAACAATCTCCATACATCCCTGTCTTGTGCTAGTGTAGCCCAAGGGCATTTGCTCCTCCAGGAACACAAGAGCCTCATACCATTCCTTCAGGTCATGGGAATGAGGTCTATATTATTACTGGTTTTTGGCTTATCAAATGCTGACACGAGTAGCTTGCCAGGCTCTGCCGTGCGGTGGTATACACTCAGTAGCAGGCTCTCATCTCGTGCACTTAATGAAGAAGCACAGAGGGGAGAGATCGGCTTTTCTCTTGGGTGGAGCTCTGGCGAGCTGTGGAGTTCGGATGTTGAAAATGACTGCCCTCATGGTGTGGGGGGGTTCCTTCGGCTTCTTGTGAGGCTCTGTTGGGATGGCGGGTCAGGGCTGGAACTCACTTTCCCTCCTGGTTGCCTCATGATCAACTGAGCACAGGGAGAGCCAGTAGCAGCTCTGCCCCATGTGTCTGAGTCCAAAAAAAAATAGATAAATAAAGTTGAAAACTAGGATCCCAACTGATAGCACAGCAGGTAGGGAGTTTGCCTTGTATTCAATCCCCCATTCCATCCCTGGCACCCCCTGTGGTCCCCTGAGCACACAGGACTGAATCCCTGAGTGCAGAGCTAGGGAGTGAGCCCCCAGTACCACCAGTGTGGCCCCAAAACCCGTTACAAAAAGAAGAGAATTAAAAGTGTGAAATCTTCCTTACCACACCCCAGCCCACTGATTCTGCAAATCTAGAGCTATTGTGGAGAGTAGAAAGGATCTCCAGAAGGGCGAGAGTTATTCCCATGGCCCGGTGCTCTCTGCGTCTTTTCGGGGTTGGAGTCTGAGAATCTGGGCACAGGAGAGGTTCTTGTCTCGGACTCACAGTGGTGCTGGGCAGAAAGCCAGCTTCATAGGAGTCGTGTCCTCCCCCCCCCCCCCCCCAGTGTCTGCCTCTGACAGCCGTCTGGAGAGAACAGGGAGGCCAGTGGTTCAGGGGAAAGGTCAGAGCACCTCTAGGGAGCTGGACGAACTTTCTAAAGGAAGGCTCTCCGCAGGCCCTCGGCAGGAAGGAGGCCCTGGGAGGTAGCTCTGCTGCCAGCTACTAAAGAAACGGGTGATGTTAGTTTGGGGTCATAAACTTTAACATTAGTACCAGGTTGGCTGGCCATCAGTTCTCCGAGAAGTTTTGAAAAAAAGGCCTGGACGTTAACTAAACGCATTATTTGTATTTTGTAATCATGCTCTACACAGGAATCTGGCTATTCCATTATAGAACAGAATCACAGCTACTAGCCCACACTGAGATAACTCGATAGAAGACTGGACGTTGGCCTCTTCCGCACAATAGCCCCGAATACTGCATCAGGGCTGTTGCTTAGTCAGAAAATATAAGGTTCGGTTAAATGTTCTAGAATTTGCAAATGTACATTTGATCATTCTTTGTGTGTGTCGGAAGGGAAGGAGGTTTCTGAGGGTTGGGGCCACACCGGGGTGTTCAGGGATCGCTCCTGGCACTGCTGGGGATTGAACCCGTGTCAGTTGTTATGCAGGACAGGTGTCTTCACACCGGCATTATCGGCATTATCTCCAGCCCACTTCCGGTCATTCTTGTGATAGGGGAGGCACTGGGAGGTGTTCCGGAGCCGGCCTGGAGCTGCCGGGTATCCTCCAGAGACGGGGCAGTCCCTGCTGGGTCCAACTGTGAGTGTTCACCGGGCCTTCCGTAGCATCTGAGCTGGAGCCTAACTTCTTCACATAAGCCGCATGTACTTGGGGGTCAATGTGATGGGGAACGTTTCCAGGAAAGCACCTGTGATGTAAATTGAGGGGAATCTCGGCACCCCCACAGCACAGCCTGCCCTTCACTGAAGGCCGGGCCACATACCTGCCTCAGCCCACAGTCGGGCTCTGCGCTTTGAGGCTAAGTTTAGATGCGGAGCATCTGACGGCTGTGCTTGATTAGCTATTCTGGTGCAGTCAACCTGAGCGCTTGTGTACTTAACATATGTTGTTTATAACGAACTCCATTCCATTGGAAATTGGCCTCTGTAGATGATAGAGAGATTTATTCTTCTCTGATTGGATAATCGTTTGTCCCAGCACCATCTCCGAGATTTGTTTCCCAGCGGAATCCTAACGCTAACTGTCTTGTCTAGAGCTCATCCTTGCCGGCGTTTCGCATCTCGATTTTATCCCACTGGCCCGTGTGTCTCCGTGCCGCTATCACACTGTTTTAATTACCTTGGTTTTATAACGGATCTTGCTGAAGTTGTTAACAAGAAAGCAAGTTCTCAAAATTGTTTTTGCTATTCTTGGACTTTTGCTCTTTCATATTTAGGATCAGTTTCCAAGTTCTACCAAAAAAAAAAAAAAAAAAACTATTTTGGGAGCTTGGATAAGAATTGCATTGAATTGCGTGATTAAAGAACAGTAAATTTTTTTATAGTGAATCTTTCCAGCTAGCAACATGGGTGATATGGCTCAATTTAGGCCCCCTTTTCTTTAAATCTTTAAATACATTTTTTAAATTTTTGCTGTAAAATTTTCCCCATATATACATATATATATGAACTTTGTTGAGTTTAGTCCTGCATATATATGCATACACAATTTTATTTTAAAGGTTTCGAATATATTCAAAAGTACCGGAAGATCATCAACAATGAACTCGTGACCAACGTTGAGTCATGGTCTCTCCTTCTGTTCCCCAAATCATTGGGAAGTTTCTAGACATCGTTTGCCATCTCTGAGTGCATAAAGTCTGTTAGCATTCTCTCCACTACACCATTACCTTTCAGGGGGAGTTGGGCCATGCCTGGCAGTACTGGGGCATTCTTTCTGACTCTGTGCTCAGGATCCCACCTGGCGGTGCCCAGGGATACTGGGTACCAGGGACTGAACCTAGGTCAGCTGCATGCAAGGCCTTATCCCTCTGTACTATCTCTCCATCTCTCTGTTTTTTACTTTTTTTTTTCTTTTTTTTTTTTTTTTTTTTGCTTTTTGGGTCCACACCTGGCGATGCTCAGGG